>CM035408.1:121054876-121162376 GCA_020310875.1 Ceratopteris richardii
TCTGCACCTTCTCCAAGTTAAACTTTCTCAAAAGGTTTAGTAAATCTTGAGATTTACTCCAAACAATTCACCTATGTCTAAAAGTCTACTTATGTACAATCGACTTTGACACTTGCAACTTCTAATGCATAGTTCTCTTAAATTAGAACCCGTTTATTCAAATGCTTTTAACCATAGGTGACTTGCCTTCCAACTTAAAGAATGAGTGCTTGCTTGCTCAAAACTTTACATTGTGGAAGGAGAATTGACCAAAACATTATCATCAAAATCGTAGCTACTGTAGTCTTCTCTTCTTCACATTTACACATGTATGTTCCTACTCTCAATTCTCTCAACCTGTTCACAATTAGGATCTGAAAATTTATACAGTGGTCACTCAACTATAGAGTTAGACTTGTACAAAAGCATTTCACAAAATGATAAACACAGAAGGAGCACTAAGCAAAATATCGTGAGCAATTTTTCTTCTATTTAGGGAAACATTACATCTGATTGATGAGCTATATTCTCATCACTTGTAAAGTGTGTAATGACTCTTACAAATTATCTTTCATCATCTCTCCTACATGCCTCGACTTTCTACTTGTATATATAGGCATATATGTACAAACTCTTAACCATAACAAAGGTATAAGTGAGTTAATTACAAGTCTAGTGTACATGTATATACAAGACTTCATTCTCTGATCATGCACTAACTTCAAGCTTCATATATTGATATTTGCATCCGTTGACTTCAAACCTTTTTCCAAAATATCAATTGATGGTTGTCTTGCACCAACAACTCCCCCTCAATCGTCAATTGTGATTTTCTCCATCTTCTTTATACCTGCCATGTCTTTGAATCTCTATAGCTTTGGTCCATCCAAGCTTTTGGTTAGCATGTCTGCAATGTGATCTTTTGTTGAAGTATGTATGACTTCAATCTTCTTATCAATCACCTTCTCTCTCAAGAAATGATACTGAATCTCAATGTGTTTAGTCCTGGCATGAAAAAAAGGGTTAGCTGTTAGATATAGTGAACTCATATTATCTCCATGAATAGTGGGTGTACTCTAAATGATGTCAAAACTCTTCATGAGAGTCTTCAACCACATGACCTCCTTTGCAGCTTCAACCATACCCTTATACTCTGCTTCTGTAGATGACAAAGCAACCGTATGTTGCTTCTTAGAACACCAAGAGATCAATTTATCTCCCACATAACATAAGTACCCATAGGTTGATCTCCTATCATCAGTATTACCCGCCCAATCTGTATCACTATATATCTTGATGTTTGTATCTGATGTGAAACCATAATACAAACCTTCTTTGAGTGTACCCTTAGTGTATCTTAACACCCTTTGTCCTACAACCCAATGTTCTTTCCTAGGACAATGCATGAATTGAGACAACACTCCAACTGCATATGAGGAATGAAGCCTAGTTAATGTAGCATAGATTAGACTACCAACCAAAATTTGATATAACTTCATGTCCTTAAATTCTTCTCCTCCATATCTGCTCAATTTGTGATTCACCTCCATTGGAGTAGGTGCTACCCTGTAATCTTCCATTTTAAACTTGATTAACAAGTTCTTCAAATACCTTTCTTGAGTCACATATAATCCATGTTGAGTATATGAGACCTCCATGCCCAAGATATATGACAAGTCTCCCAAGTCACTTATTTTGAACTCTTTCTCCATTTTCTTCTTGAGACTTTGTATGCCCTTCTCATCTGTACCTATAAGAATTATGTCATCAACATATATGCACATGTAAATGAACCCATCATCACTTGCTTTAACAAGCAAGCTACTATCTGCTTTGGACACTTAGACACCAAGTTCCTTCAAGAACTTCACAAGTCTATAATTCCATGCCCTTGGGGCCTGCTTCAAACCATACAAAGCTCTCTTGAGCCTACATACGTACTGTGGATACCTTTTATCTTTGAACCCTTCTGGCTGCTCCATGAAAACATCATCTGAAATGTAACCATTTAGAAAAGCATTCTTCACATATAATTGACATAGTTTCCAACCTTTACATGCAGCAATAGCTATGAGTGTCCTTATAGTTGTCATCTTTGCCACATGACTATAAGTTTCATCATAACCTATACCATATGTCTGAGCATACCCTTTCACAACAAGTCTAGCTTTATACCTAGATACACTTCCAGCTGCATATCTCTTTATCTTGTAGACCCATTTGCATCCAATGATCTTCTGACTATTTGGTTTAGGAACCAAATCCCATGTCTCATTCTCCATCAATGCATCATACTCTTCTTGCATAGCTTTCTGCCAATTTTCCTTATCTTTTGCCTCTTCATATGTAGAAGGGTCTTCTTCTACTTTCACCATATAAGCATAATCTTTAGGGGTAAAAAATGAAGTATCATAACTATACCTTGTAGGTTGCCATTTGTGCCGTGATGACCTTCTGAGTTCTCCACTTCTTGAAGTTTCTGGTTCATCACATTCTGGATCAAACCTTCGCGTTTCTTCAACTTCAACTTGTGCTTCATTGTTCTCTTCTTCATCAAATATTTGAACCTTTGATTTACCTTTCTTCTGGTTCAATGTTCTTCAAGACTTGCATAAGTATTATTTGTACCTGAGTACCAAGTACTTTGCTCATCAAATGTGACATCCTTTGATACAAGAAATTGCTTTATAGATGGACTTCACAACCTGTATCCGATTTGCTTATCATCATAACCAATGAACACATATTTTTCAGCCTTTGGTTCCAACTTATGTCTTAATTGAGAAGGAACATAAGCATAGGCTAAGCAACCAAATACTTTGCAATGATCTAATGTAGATCCCTTACCCCACCAAGCTTCATATGGTGTCATACCCTGCAAAGCTTTACATGGTAGCCTATTAACCAAGTATGTAGCTGTATTTACAGCCTCAACCCACAAATAATTAGGGAAATTCTTTTCTTTCATCATTGATCTTACAAACTCAACAAGATTTCTATTTCTCCTTTCTGCTACACCATTTTTTTGAGGATACCTTGAACCATTAATGCTAAATTCCTTTGATGGTCCCCACACATCTGTGTGTACCAATGCTTCTCTGAATAATGAAACCATGCTTATTATATGATTACTTATGAGCCTTACCTAATTGACATGCCTCATATCTATATGTCATATGTTGACCTGCAACATTAGGTAACCCAAGCACTGAACCATTGTTAATCATATCCTTAATACCTCTTTCATTGAAATGTCCAAGCCTTTTATGCCAAAGATCTAACTCAGAGATCTTATGTCCTCCATAAGTGAACAAGGCATGACCAACATTGCCTTGAATCTTCAATGTGAAGAGCCTTCCTTCTTTCTTCCCTGAAACAGTTTGTTTATACCCATTGCTAGGGTCTTCCACAAAAACTCCATCATTAGTGAACCTTACTTCATAACCTTTCTCAGCAACTTGCCCTACACTTATCAGATTCTTTGGAATTGTAGGAACATACAAAACCTTACTCAAAAGAGTGCTCCCATCCTTAGCCTTCACTGATCCAATTGACTTCACATTGTGCTTTGTATTATCACCTGTTTGAACCACATGATTACTTACTTTAATCTCCAAATCAGTCATCAAAGCTATGTTACCACTCAGGTGATTGCTACACTCTGAGCAATATAGAAGAATCTTTGATCTTCACTTTGTCTTTCACAAGTTGCATTCATGATTAAAGTTGAATCCTCCTTCTGATCTAAAGCATAGTTGTAGTAGGTATTATTGTAGGATTGACTTTGGAAGCCTCTACCTGTATTTCTTCCAAAGAAACCTCTACTACCTCTACCTCTCAAATTACCTCTTTGATTTCTATTACCTCTTCCTCTTGAGTTAAAGTTTTGATTATATCCTCCATTATTCTGATTATTATGCCAACATTCATGAGCTAAATGATTAGGCTTACCACAAATCCAGCAAGCTTTGATTCCATCTTTATTGCTTTTGCCTCTACCTCTTCCTTTGCCACCTCCTCTTCCTCTTAGGAAGTTAGCTTTAGTAGTGCCTTCATCTTCATTCAATTGTTGCTTGCCTTTGTTAATATTCCTCTTGTCCTTTGAATAGATTTCTTGACATGTACTCTTATCAACATCACCTTTGACATCCTGCTCAAAGGTTAGCATATGTCCTAGAAATTGATTCAAATCAAGAGTGAAATGATCTAGTGACAATTTAGTAGAAAAAGTGATTGGCTTCCATTTCTCATCTCCTCTCAAACCTGTGAGGATTTGCCTTACCAATTTGTCCTCTTGAATATCTTCATCAACTGCTCCTAATGCATCTGCAATGTCCATTATCTTTGTTACATAATCAGAAATGGATTGAGAAGCCTTCTTCTTGAATGTGGTAAACTCTGCCCACAAAGATGCCTTCCTTGACTTTGTAGTGTTTTGGAAATGCTCCTCCAAAGCATTCCATATCTCACTTGCACTTTCAAGTCCTCTAATATGAGGTAGCAAGTAATCATTGACTCCCATGTAGATAATGCTCCTTGCTTGAGCAGCCTTCTTCATCCATGTCGTCAAATCTGTGAGCTCCTCCCTAGTTGGAACACTAGGATCTTTAAATTCTACTTTTTCTTCTTCTCTTGTAATGTATCCTATCAAGTCTTTGCTCATAAGATCAAGTCTTTGCTCATAAGTCTTTGCTCATAAGACCAAGCAAGATAGTTTTCTCTATCCAATTTCTCTATTTGAAGAGAATCTCCCATCTTTTCTTCACCTTTGTATTAAATTCTTCAAGCTTTGTGAGGAATAAGTGTACCTTTACTTCGAATGTAGTTCCTTTTGATCTTCTTGATAGATTCAGGCTTCCTTCTCTAGCTTTCACTTCAAACTTTCACCTTTTGAATCTTCAAAGTTTGATTTTTGTATAACTACAACAGTCGGGATCCTCCTTTCTTCAATTTTGATGATTCCTGCTCTGATACCACTGATCGAGATTGTTAATCTCCGAAAGAACAATTTATCCTTGATGTTAGAGCACCTCTATATCAAGAACAACTGAAAACCTCAACCAATTTTGGAAGACTACTGCTAGATTATCAATCTTTGCACTAACTATGAAGAGAATGACTATTCAAAAAAGTCTACTACACTTCAGTCACTCATTGAGTGATCAAATTTGTAACGTTTCAATGATAAAAGGTGTCACCTAGTGTTTCTACACCTTCTCCAAGTTAGAAATTCTCAAAAGGTTTAGTAAATCTTGAGATTTACTCCAAATAATTCACCTATGTCTAAATTTACACTTCTGTACAGTCCACTTTGACACTTGCAACTTCTAATGCATAGTTATCTTAAAGTAGAGCCCATTTATTCAAATAATTTGAGCCATAGGTAGCTCACCTTCTAACTTAAAGAATGAGTGCTTGCTTGCTCAAAACTTTACACTGTAGAAGGAGAACTGACCAAAACATTATCATCAAATTTGCACTTGCTGCAATCTTCTCTTCTTCACATTTACACATGTAAATGTTCCTTCTCTCAATTCTCTCAACCTGAATTAGGATCTGAAAATTTTTGTAGAGGTCACTCAACTATAGACTTAGACTTGTACAAAGACATTTCACAAAATGATAAACACAGAAGGAGCACTAAGCAAAATATCGGGCATAATTTTTCTTCTATTCAGGGAAACATTACATCTGATTGATGAGCTATATTCTCATCACTTCTAAAGTGTCTAATGACTCTTACAACTTATCTTTCATCATCTCTCCTACATGCCCTGACTTTCTACTTGTATATATAGGCATATATGTACAAAATCTTAACCATAACAAAGGTATAAGTGAGTTAATTACAAGTCTAGTGTACATGTATATACAAAACCATTCTCTAATCATGCACTAAATTCAAGCTTCATATATTGGACTTTGCTTCATCCTTTGACTTCAAACCTTTGTCCAAAACATCAATTGATGGTTTTCCTGCACCAACAATATATATATATATATATATATATATATATATATATATATATATATATATATATATATATATATATATATATATATATATATATATATATATATATATATATATATATATATATATATATATATGTGTGTGTGTGTGTGTGTATATATATATATATATATATATATATATATATATATATATATATATATATATATATATATATATATATATATATATATATATATATATATATATATGTGTGTGTGTGTGTGTGTGTGTCATTTGCGGTTCCAAATGAGTAGTACTGTGTGGTTTTTAGTTTGAATAGGCATAATTTAGTGTGTTGGAGTGTTAGAAAGCAAGCCCCTTGCTTAAACTACCCCTTGCTTGCTCTTTTGTTGGTTTTGACTAGGCATACCTCTGTGTGTGTGTAGGTAGTTTTGGAGCTCTCTAGTTCTAAGCTCTCAAATTTGTTTCTTCTTCATTATAATCCATTTTATGTAATTTTTGTTTCATTGTTTAGCTATTTTAGTCCAATTTTGCATCACCAAGTATCGAGTCCATTTTTTGAGTAAGCTTTGAGCAATGTGCAAAATATTGAACTATGGTGATTCACTCTCTTTGCGGAAAGGATTTGTCTAGCTCTCAGTTGTAAGTCCTGGTTCTACTTCCATATTTATCCATTTCTATGGTTTTGGTGTCATTGGGTTGCCATTATAGTTCTCTAAAGTTGGGATAAGTTTGATTTTCATTATCTGGTTAGTCTTGGAGAAAAGCAGACTAGAGTGAAGTGTGGTCACTTTGTGACTAGCTCCTGCATACAATCAACTAGCCTATGTTGTAGAGATTGTTTCCCATTTTGCATGAATGTAATTTTTTAGCTCTATTTGTCTACATCAAGTGTATGAAAGCTCATTGGAAGTCAACCCTAAGAAAAAGGCATTTTGGGTTGCAGAGATGTAGAGAAGTCTAACTGTGGAGGTCATTCACACATTGTCATTGCATAGGGGTTGAGATACGTCCCTATCAATATTGATTGAAATATTTAAAACAATATGAGTCATTATGAGGTGTGTTTTGGACTCATTGAAAAGCAACAATAGAATAAAACTACCATGAGATTTTTGGGACTCCCCTTTCCTAAGCTTAGGCACCACTCGCATAGATTTTTCCATCAATTGTTCACATAGTTAAATCACTCAATTCACATGTTTTTCTAGTCTTGTATCCTTAGAGAGACCAAATTACCTTATAAAACTCAATGGAGTACATCCAAACTAACCAATTAGGTGCTTGCATCTATGAGGATGATTTGTGAAGGTCAATTGTTCATATGAGGAACCCAAAGCACCCATTTGGGATTGATCACCCTATGGTCAAGTTTAAGGATGGGTCCTTCATAGGCAAATAAGGAACCATGTATGTGGTAACTAGATTCTTGTATGAATAATGATTTTGCAATGGTCCTTGAATCAAAGATAGAAGAAATCAAAGATGAAGATTCCACTAGTGGTCCTAATACTTCCCATAGAAATTATGTGATAACACGGATTATAGCCATATCTATGCTATCATAGGATAGTAAAGGCATAGCATTGTTTGTAAACAAGGCCACATATGAGTTGTTATTGGTGATTCTTTCTTCCACCAAGGCCCTACACCAATGATGACTTCCTAATGTATGAAATTCGTAGCATTCGATCTAGATTGTAACTCAAATAGATTGTAAAAAGTCATAGATCTTAGTTAATAGATGCACATGTGGAAAGGAGAGAAAATATTGACTTTGCAAAACCCAACTTCTTCACACAAGTAATCAAGATCCACGTGTGTTGGACCCTCAAATCCATTAGGTGCTCTCAAAGATAATTCTAAAGGCCCCTCCAAAGTGATTTTTGTCCACAACTTAGGTAGGAGAAGATCAAAATAAGGTACTAGTAGACTAGAAAGAGAGAGACAAAGAGCAATAGGATACACAAAGATGTCAATGGTTTTCCCTTTCCTAGACCTAGGGGATTTTCAAGGAATTTGAGTCCTTAAGTATTGAAGGCCATGAAGAATTACTTCAATGGCACAAGAGATCCCTACGATCACGTGGTGGAGTTCAAACATGTTCTTCAAGCCAAGCATGTAGATGACTTCTTTACTTAGTTTGATGCTTTTGGATTAACCTTGAAAGGTACCACCCCTGCTTGGTTTCAGTGACAAAATAGAGGGAACCATTGCGAGATGGATCAATTATTGGAAGCCTTCATGACAAAGTTATCTAAGAGTGGGATTAGGCACAACACATCATCCTTGATTTGTAGCTTCAAATAGATCCATTAAGTGAAAATGAGGTTAGAATGATGTAGGTTCAATTAGTATATTGAATGATGCCCCATCCTTGAGCTACATACCCAAGTAGAGTAGGTGTCATTGTTCCTAGATGGATTGCTTAGTTGGAAAACTTAGGTCATACGTGTATTTGAAAGAGCTAGATACCCTAGATGAGAGTATTAGGATGTGTATTGGAATTGAGGATAACCTAGGAGAAGAGTTAGATCTATCCAAGCTATATAAAGGTTTAGACTATTTTCTTAGGACCATTTCCAAATCCTCTTCTTTAGTGTAAGAGATAACAAAATTAGTAGCTAAAAATCTTGGAGGCAACTTCTAGAACAGACAAGCCTCGAGAGTAACCATGGTAAAGTGTTGTTATACCTATGGAGGTGATCACATGGAAAATTCTTGGGCCATGCAAGGACAAGCTACAATGAGCCAAGGATCTTATTACTACACCATTGAAATAAAGTATACCAACCACATATCCCAAGACTATCCTTACCACAAGCAAACAGTTATGTAGCCATATCAAAAACCTTATAAGTACCAAATTCAACATCCTCTTGCATACCAACAACATGAGTTCTATAGAAATAAACCTAAGTATTAGAAGCAATACCAAACATAATAAAGACCTTAAACTATCCTAGGTCAATAACCACCACTTCTTTCCAATACAATTTTTGCCAAATACACAAGTTGATGAGAACAAAGATAGAGCCTTTGTGCCCATGTCCCTTTTGATCATGGATAATGACCAAAATGCCAATAGTTTCGACTCAATGCGTAGAGATGGTGTGCCTAGAAGCTTATCAATATGAGTGCCCCCATAGGAACCCACATGGAAACTAGATTATACAAATGTGATTTATATCAACCCAAATCCTAGGCCACATATAGACAAGTAAGGCCACAGGCTCTAAGAGACCCTTGTTTTAGATGCCAAGGATATTACTTTATGTATGATTGTCCTCACCCCCCACCTTCGAGCCAAGCATAATCTATCATGATTCAAGGATATTGTCCGAATTGTGTCAAGGAACATCTCATTTAAGATTGTCATAAAACCCAAACAATGCTTTGAAGATTGTAGGAATAGTGCATAGAGTTTACTAAGACTTGCCAAAGATTGCCCTAGTTCAAGTACTTACCCTAGCACAGACTTTGAAACAACCCAAAAAACATGAAACAAGATAGAGAAGTAGACTCTTGGAGGATATATGAACCCAATAAAAGGAAGGTTGGATATTAGAAAGAACCGAGAGATAAAGTTAAGAAAAAATGGACCAAGAGGCTTGTCGAGTTAGAAGGAATCATCAAGAAGACACAAGAGAATATCTTAGAACTCTCTTCACAATCTCATTCAACTTCAAACCCTCCACCTGCTACATCATCCCACCTTGCAAATTCTCTTTCTTCCACTCCAAAAGCACAATTTTTACTTGTAAAACCTACCCCGAAAGACTTGGACATGATGATCAAGGCTTGGAAAGCCTGACTTCAAGCATGGCCAAGTGTAGCAAACCTATAGAAGAGAGACCCATGAGGGAATTTTGAGATTTAATGAGCTATGTGTAAAGATGGTGCAACTAGCCTATTCTATGTTTGAAGTCAGCAGGCTTTTTAATCTCTCTAATTCCATCAAACCCAAGCTAAATTTTCAGGGAATACTAGAACAATTAGATCATGGGGGTTAGGCAAGAGGCCTTTGCCCCCCAAGAAGCTCCCTCCCTTTGTAGCAAGAGATATTTTTCTAAAAAAGAGAAGTTTATGTTCCCAAATCAACTGAGTTTTGAATACCTCTCTCAATGAACAAGTGCTTTGAAGAGTTCTTGTGGGAAATTCAAGAGGAAAAATGGACCAAAGGATAAGGAAACCCACCACCCATTCAAGAGATAGACGACTTGCATGATCGATTTCCCAAAGAGATTCCATCTCTATATGGAGAGAGGATTGACCATCAATAAGACAAAGCATTAAACTTCGAGTCTAGCTTGTTACACGAATTGCCCCAATTCACAGGACCATGGGAAGCCTAGTTACTTAAAATGAGAAAATTGATTAGTAATTGTTGGAAATCAAGATTCAATTATACATAGAAACATGGATGCTCCAAAGGTGTAGTGTCATCTCACATTAGAAGAATTGTTGAAGTTAAAACCAGAACTATCGAAGCACATGATGAATCAAATTGTAGAACTTAACTCCATCTAGCTCAAGATAGATTCCAAATAAAATAGGTTGGAGATCCCTTTAGATAAGATAGGATACATGAGCGAAGGTGAAGAGGATAATACCTATCACAAGGGTTATACCACAGGGCACTCATAGATTTAGGTGCATTTCCATCACTACCATATTCAAAAGCGTAGTCACTATGTGAGGCATGCAAAAACTTAAAGAAAAGAAGAAGAATGAGAGATCAAGCAAGGAGGAGGATGAGTCACTATATGATGTACGTAAAAACTTTAAGAAGTATGAAATAAATAATAGAAAAATCTTAGTGTAGATGCATAAGAGAGAAGCATTAACAAAAAAAACCTACAATAACAAAAAAAAAAAAAACAAATTTGTGGTGATAAATGAGGAAGAGGAGGAAAGATGTATGTACCTAGGTGATAACAAAAGCCTAGAACAGGAGGAAGAATTGATAGCTCCACTATGAGAACACTAAGACGTGTGTGCCTAGATGTATAAAATCTAAAATGGATAGATCCAAAGATATGTTCATATAGAATCCCCATAATCTTGGAACAGAGTCCATACACTTACAATGATACTTATGATGTGAGGATGAAGAAAGAGATCAATAGGTTGGAAGAATCTAGATTTATCTATGAGATTGAGCATATTAAATGGGTAGCCCACACTGTGGTCATTCCCAAGAAAAACATAAAATTGTTTGTGTGTATTAAATTGAAGAAAGTTAATGCTGCAACTATACGAGATAGCTATCGACTTCCCATCACTGAACACTTGTTAGAAAGGGTCACTCACAAGGAAGTTTATAGCTTCCTTCACAATTTTTCAAGATACAATCAAGTAGAAATAGTCCCAAAAGATAAACACTAGATGGATTTCACCACTGAGTGGGGCATTTATGCCTTTACTGTGATTCCTTATGGGCTCACCAATGCAGCGACTACCTTTCAGAGGCTGAAATGCCATGTCCTTAAAGAGTTCCTATGGAAGACTTTGGAAGTCTACATGGATGAAATTTTTACATATTCTAATAGGAGAACGGATCACATCCATGAGATAAGACAAGTTTTTGAAAAGTGCAGGCAATATTGAGTATGCCTTAATCTCAAAAAGTGCATATATATGGTATAACAAGGCAAGATTTTAGATCACATTGTTTTGAAGAATGGTATATCGATAAACAAAGACAAGATTAGAGCCATTATTGAGCCACCAAGCTTTTATGGGCCACTATGGATACTACAAATGTTTTCCCCACATGCATGTTAGCATAGAAAAACCTCTTTATAATCTTTGAGTAACTTTGAATGGAATGATGAGTGTGAGGCATCCTTCCTAGAGCTTAAGAAAAAAATGTCCTCATGTCCTACATTGACCACTCTTGACTGGAACAAGCCATTCCATGTTCATGTGGATTTATCCATGCTATTTGATGTGTGCTAACACAACCCACAAGTGAAGGAAATTTGGACTTATCAATAGTTCATGTTAATAGACAATGAAATGCAGTAGAAAGGACTAATATGACCACTGAAAGAGAGGGATTAGGTATAATATAAGAAATCATGAGATTCAAACACTATGTTTTAGCAAACAAATTTAAGTTCTTCATGGATTATCAAGCTCTAATATACTTGGTCAACAAACCCTGTAATATTAGATGTTTAGTAAGATGTTTTTCTTACTAATGGAATATGATTTGCAAGTAGTAGAAAAGAAACATAAAACCCATTCATTAGTTGACCATTTTTCTCATTCGTCTTAAAATAATCTCTATAAGGTGTATCTGATGAACTTTTAGATGCCTACATCTTCAGTCTAGAAGTAGTTCCAAAAAGGGTTCAAGCCTTAGTGACTATCTTGACTTTTGGCCCTTCATATAAGCACGTGAGAACAAATGAAGGTGACATAACATGATCACAACGATATCAATTGTTAGTAGAAAGCCTATATTGATAGGACTAACAAGGTATCTTGTCTTGTTGTGTGATGGTGAAGAGCATGAAAGCCTATTACAACAAGCACACATAGGATTATTAGGTCACCATTTCTCTAAGCAATGAACTTGCAAAATTTGAGATTATTAGGAGTCAATTTTCCTACACTAGAAATGAACATGCGAATGCTATTGAAACAGCTCCCTACATGTAGAATTAGACCCCTAGTGGAGCATGTGACTCTCTACCATGTCTCCTTGGCACTATACTGGAGCACTCCATTGGTAGAATACTTAAAGTTAGGTTTTCCCTCTAACTCTACCCTAGCTTAACAATGAATCCTAGCATAAGAATCTATAGAATGTGCATTGATTAGTGATAAATTATATAGAAAAGATAGATACAATTACTTAAGATTGTGCATACATGAGAGCAATTACTTGAAGGTCCTAGAAACTACACATAGTGGCATTCCTAGTGGACACTTTGGACATGATCATGTGATCAAAACCATATTATTTTTTGGTCTTTGGTGGCCCATCCTTCACATGGATGCACATACCTATGTGAAATATTGTGAGACTTGCTAGAGAGCACAATACCCTACTCGATGTGTGAAATGTCTTTAAGACCAATGACATGAGGGTGTGCTTTCTCTAAGTGCGGTCTTCATAGGACCAATCAATCTCCATACAAGAAGTTCACATGAAGAATACTAAATTGAAGACGTTGATCACTTAACCAAGTGCATATACGTATGGGCTACATGAAAGAATGATGCTCGAATGATAGCAAAATTCTTATTCAAAAATGTATTCACAAGATATGGATTAGACCCTTTGAGCTAATTAGTGATTGAGGGAATCACTTTTTGAACGAATTCATTGAATATTTTCTTCAAGGGCACATCGTTATAGATAAGAAGTAAACACCATATCAACCATGGGTGAATGGCCAAATAGAGACTAAGAATAAGATACTATGCAATATGCTCACTTAAGTTTGTAGATAATAAATGCTCTGGCTAGGATAAATATCTACATCACATAGTTTGGGCTAATGGATGGCCTACAAGACCCTGCTCGATGCCACCCCCTTTTAGATGATCTTTGGACAACGTACAGTGCTACCCTTGGATTTTTTGTTCCCTGATAAAAGTGGCACAAGGACATCAATGAGAAGGACATGAATTATCTTTGTAGAATTATGGATCTAGAGCACTTAGGAGAGATGAGACAACATGATGCAATAGGGATATATGCAGCCAAGAAAAGGCAAAAGGATTATTTCAATGATCATATTAAGGAAAACGATCTTAAAGTAGGTGATTTAGTATTAGTCTACATGTTGAAGCAACATGCATGTAAGTTGGAGAAGCATGGATACAAATCTATGATCATCAATAGAATTTCTATGAGTAGTATTGTTCAGCTAGCCACTTTAAAAGGTGACGGTTTACTAATTTACATTGGTGGATGTCACATAAAGTTGTATCAAGAACCCTTAACCAGCCAACTTCTTGCACATTTACAGAAGGCCAAGAAACACAAAGAAGAATAATAGAGAATTAGGGAAGAAGCACAAGCATAGGCTATGTCAAGGATTGCTCCCTAATCCTCAAGCTCCATGCTTCCAAATGTCAATGTGCCTAGTGTGCACACATACCAATCCTAACATTGTTGACAAATGGCCATTCATTTTTGTGACCTAGAAGTTGGTGCTAAAACCAAGATGATTATAGCCTTGATTGATCTAGGTGATTCGAGAAGTACAATTAGGTATTGTTGTTATCAAGAGTTTGGAATGCAAGCGAATCCAAAGGAAGTTTATCTCATGGGTTTGATGTGTTACCGTTAGTGTCCATGTGAAAGGCCAAATGGCCACTAGACACTTCTTTGTATATGTTCTTTAATAAAACATATAGTGGCCTAGTGAGTCATAGACTATAAGTTCAACTGCATTTGTAAGACCTAAGAAGTTTGTCTTCGTGCTCCCTATGTACTGTGTTTTTCTGTGTATCTATAGCCTCTGCGCGGAGTACCGTGTGTGGTCCTAGGAGCTTGGTTTTCTAATCTGAGGATATCATCGTGGAGCTCTCAAGAAGGAGAGCAGTCTATGGTGCATCGCCATCGAAATACTTCACTGGTATCAGAGCATTTCAACACAAAAGATTCGTTCCTTTTGTGCGAGCAAAACGAGCACCTACCCACCCACCCAAGGCTTTCTCCAAGGCTTATGACTAAGGCAGCCACCAAGGCATAGACCTTGGCATACCTTGTCATCTGAGTCATCAAAGTCACCGTTCGAACCATTGGCTACACGTGAGGGAGAACCTCAACCATCAAGGAAGATAGAGGTTCTCGGTACTTCCCGAGAGGTCACCCATCCCTGTATTGTTCTCCCTAGAGCTCGCTTAACCATGGCAATCTCTTGCCACTAAGCTACACTCTTGCGGTAGTTGAAGAAGGGGAAAGACTAAGGTTAACATTACCTTGAACATGTTTTTGTCCCTCAAAGCTTCCTTCTTTGCTTTCAAAGCCTATTTTTGAAGCATTTTTGGGATGTCTTTTGGAGCCATTTTGGAGTACTTTCACACAGTTCTCTTCACACAGGCCCAAGAACATCAAGAAGAGTGTTCTTTGTACTTCTCCGATAATAAATATCAACCATTGGGGCTGTGTTTCAGCCACACTCATAAAACTATAGGTTTCCGGAAAGGTTTTCAGTTTTGGTGGGAGCAGCCGTTGCAAATTTATGCAGGTTTTTTTGAGCCTAAAACATCAAAGTTGACAGACACTTGCAGGTGTTGTTGGATAGTTTTTGGGTTATGCATTCAACCTTCTAGTTTCATTTTTCTACATACATTGAGCACATACACACCATGTATGCTTCTGTGTATACCACTTATGTACGTCCATAAGGTCATTGATATAGCGATTATGTTTTTTGCATAAATCCTATTACGTTTGATAAAGAGGGTTGTGGTGAGGTTTTCTTAACTGGGAGACACCAGATGTCAGTGTCTCTTCGGTGATGCAGGTGGAAGACCCTAGCCTCACCATAGGAGATGTATGATAACTGTTCATAGGTGCTCGATAAGCCTAGTTGGCTTCTATTGGGTAACTGATTATATGTAGTGGAGTCAGTGATTCACTATGCAGGTAAACATGTCAGTACTTGCAATTTTATGATATTTTGACACTGGTCAAATGCTCATTTTGCAGAGGATACTCTAGCAAAATTTTTCCAGATTGTTGGTTTAGTCAAGTATATAGTGGTCGATTTACTCCTTGATACACTTATTCATTGGTGTTTGGACTCTTCTAGCTCCATTATCATTCTATTCACTTCTCTACCATCATGGCATCAGAGGTCTTAGGCACATCTTGTGGATCAGGGTCTAGTGCTAGTGTTGCAAGGAGGAGCTATAACTTGCAGGGCAAAGACCATTTTGAGATCCAAAAATTTGATGGCACAAACGTTGCTCTATGGAAGAATCAGATTAAAGATCTGGTGATTCAAAGGAGGCAATGGAAGCGAGTAAATGGAATTTCAAAGAATCCTGCTAACATGGATGAGGATGATTGGGATGAGTTAGATGAAATGGCCATGTATACCATTCGTTTGCACCTGAAAAATAATGTTTACTTTACAGTATTAGACTGTGAGAGTGCAAAGGAACTTTGCAAGAAGTTATGCAATACATATGAAAAAGAGATGGCATCAAATAAAGTGTATTTGATGAGAAAGTTATATGACCTTCGTATGAAGGACACAGATAGTGTTGTTGCTCATTTAAATGAGTTTGATGCTATATTATCCTAGTTACAGGCTCAGAAAATGGATATGGATAATGAAATGAAAGCAATATTGTTGTTATGCACCTTACCATCATCATGGGATACATTTTGCATAGCTATTAATAATAGTGCACCTGGTGGTAAACTCATCTATGATGACATATGTGGAGCAGCCTTGAGTGAGGAGATCTATAAAAAATCTATGGTTGGCACTCAGAGTGGAGATGCAGATAATGTTCATGATTCTTACCAAGGAAAGAATAAGCAACGTGGCATGAGAAAGAATAAGGAAAAGAATGTTCAACGGAATAAGAGTAGAAGTAAATCAAGGAAGAGGGATATCAAATGCCATTATTGTTATAAGAAAGGACACATGAAGAAAGATTGTTATGCATTAAAGAATGCTAAAGGTAAAGGATAGAATGTTGATGGGCATGTTAAACAATTACCTACACCATCTACTTCGATTGTGAAGATTGAAGAAATTAATGCTATTTCTGATGATGTTGATGTGTTGACACTTGATAGTACTATGCCAACTGAGGCTCTTATGGCTGATTCTCTTTCCCACAAGTGGTTGCTAGATTTTGGTGCTTCTTTCCGTGTGATACCACATAGAGAATGGTTCTTTAATTATGCACCAAAGTCTCTTGGTACCATGAGACTTGGTGACTCTTATCAATGTGACGTTGCAGGGATTGAAGATGTGATTGTGCAGTTGATTGATGGTTCAAAATTTACTATGCATAATGTATGCCATGTACCTCAGTTATCATGCAGTTGGTCAACTTGATGACCTTGGTTACAAGGTGGTCTTCTATGCTTTGTCCTTTCGTATATCAAAGGGAAATATGGTTATTGCAAAAGGAAGAAAATTTGGCTCACTTTATCCTTTATTTGTATCACAGAAAGAACACTTGTTAACTATTACTGAACAACCTATGTGTTGCAGAGCAGAAGAGCACTAGGCAGAGAAAATGAAGGGCCCCAAAATTTTTCCGATTTGGACACATAACTTTTGTATTATAACCACTCTTGTATATATTTTCCGTTGTAAATGCACTAGAGGAGTCCTCTAAATGCATCCCCGCAGAAGATTAGAAGCTTACCCATGTAAATTAGTAGAGAAATTAGTCTTTTAGTGAATAAAGTACCGGTCTCTTGTGTGAAAAGACCAAACTTAGGGCACTAGTATATAATTCACTTTGTGACTCTTTGTAAGAACTTTTTGCCATTGTGAAGAAGGAGCTCTACAGATTTTCGAGTTTGCCTCTTTCATGCTGATTTTGATCTTCATTTCGCTCTTGTATGTGTGTGTTATGCTTGAAATGCAAGTGTAGGACTGTTGTCTACCCTTCCCCTTGATTTTGAGCTGCTGTAGTGCGTGTGCGAGCTAGGAGGAGTTGTGGCGTGGGTGTTGGTGTCTCCCGCCATTCACTGTTTTTGCCATAACTTGAAGCAGAGTGGTCAGAATCGAGTGAGACCACTTCCAATAGATGCGTCTCGTCAAGAGCTTCGAAACGAGTACCCTATTGCCTATATTCAGAGTTCAGAGCTGGGAGAAATCCTTGAATTTCTGAAAACTGCTGTAAGAGGCTTTGTGGCAAACACTTTCAGCATTTCAGTGAGTGTGAGAGGTAGTAGTCTTTTTTCATGCATGCTAGCTAGACCACTTCATTTTCCATCACGTTTGCACACGTCTTCATACACTTGGTACGTCGTTCCATCGGATTGACAATTAGATGTGTGTTAAGTACCCACTATACGCACTTGTGTGGCAATTGAGGTACAGTCTCATTGGCGCAAGTCCTTGAGTCTTCTCGGCTCAGGTACACACGTTTTTGGCGCCGTTGCCGGGGAACACTCAACCAAGGTGCCTTCGTGATGGTTATAGATCGAGTGTGATAGAATCGTACTTGTAGAAGTGAATTTGTTTTGTGGCAATTAGTCAATCACTTCAGCACTTGTTACTTCACATCTCAGAGGTGTGTGTGATAGGTTTTAGGTTTAGGCTTAGGAGGAGGGAAGAGAAGGAGGAGTTAGGGTTAGGTTAGAAGAAGAGGAGTAGTGAGGAGAGGAGAAGTTGGAATAGAAAAAAATCACAAAAAATCCCCAAAATCACCAAGAAAATTAGCAAAATCCAAATTCTGTCAAAAAAGGTATAAAAACCAAAAAAAATTGGCTCATTTGACACTTCACTGCAGTCTGGTATCGTCTGCTAGCAACGACCGGTATCGCAAGTGAAGTATCGTGGTTTTCAGGCTGTCAAAGCTAGGGGTTGAGTTCCAGGTGCAAGCAGAGCAATACACTGGTAAGATTTCACCAAGAACCTTAGCCAAAAAATCTCTAAACATGCATAAACACATGATTAAGGGCATGCACAGTATCGCGGGGGGGGGGGGGGGGGGGGGGGAAACTGATATCAAAACAGATTTTTTGTGTGATACAGAGGCCTAGGAGAGAAGAGGGGAGTAAGGAGAGCAAGGGGGTGTAAAAATTTTGAAAATATCTTGCATTTTGGCTTGAGTATCACGATCGGTTGAGGTTTGGTATCGCGATACCAAAACTCCCTTGTATCGCGATACTCGCCGAGGTATCGTATCGCTTGATACCGGTCTTGGTATCGCGATACCATTTTGGTATCGTGACCCCGAGTTGGTATCGCGATCGTACAATTTTCTGAGGTATCGTATCGCTGGGTATCGATCTTGGTATCGCGATACCATTTTGGTATCGTGTCGCCAAGATTGGCATCGCGATCGCGCTTACCACGGTGATATCGTATCGCCTCCTACCAAGGATTGTATCGCGATACCATCTTGAGATCGTATCGCCTTGAGTCTCTAGTATCGTATCGTCGACCTTTGTCAGCATCGTATCGCCGTATTTCCTAGTGAAGTATCGCGATACTATACCTGGTATCGTATCGTCAGACTTTTGAGATCGTATCGTATCCCTCTTGAGTATTGTATCGTGTCTCGTGAAATCTGATATCGCGACACCACTTTGATATCGTATCGTCCACTCACTCGGACAGTATCGCGATACTGTCATAAGTATCGTATCGTCTGGTCTCATAGGTATCGTATCGTACACGTGGTATCGTATCGGCTTCTCCTCGAGAACGGTATCGCGATACCACACTGATATCGTATCGACATATATTCCAGTATCGTATCACCTGAATCTTTTGAGATCGTATCGTGATATTCCTAGTATCGTATTGCCGAGGTTTTTCGTATCGTATCGCGCATAACAGAGGTATTGTATCGTCTGCTCTTCGAGGTAGTATCGCGACACCAGATTGGTATCGTATCGTCTTGGTGTTTGGTATCGTATCGCGGGCAGTATCCAGTATCGTATCGTTTGGACCTCTGGTATCGTATCGCGGTCAAAGCAGTATCGCCGAGAGCAGTATCGTCAGGAAGTGGTATCATCCAGATTGACCCTTTCTTTTTGTCAGGCACTTTGAGTCATTAGGAGAGCTACCCAAGGAGAATCTCTGAGGCATAGAGAGAGACTTGGGGGGTGAATGAACTTGAGATCAGGAAGAGTGCTAAGTAGTCGAAGAAGTGTCATATCTTCGGTAGGAAGCGCTGCCCAGGCTAGTCACCACTCCATCTACTCAGAAACCTCTAGTGATTCGGAAGAGGAACTACACATGGCTTCGGAAGACATGCAAGGTCCAATGCCAAATAGGAATTTAATGTCTACTGTTGAAGGGGATTACCGTACCGCGACACCAGATTGGTATCGTATCGTCTTGGTGTTTGGTATCGTATCGCGGGCAGTATCCAGTATCGTATCGTTTGGACCTCTGGTATCGTATCGCGGTCAAAGCAGTATCGCCGAGAGCAGTATCGTCAGGAAGTGGTATCGTCCAGATTGACCCTTTCTTTTTGTCAGGCACTTTGAGTCATTAGGAGAGCTACCCAAGGAGAATCTCTGAGGCATAGAGAGAGACTTGGGGGGGTGAATGAACTTGAGATCAGGAAGAGTGCTAAGTAGTCGAAGAAGTGTCATATCTTCGGTAGGAAGCGCTGCCCAGGCTAGTCACCACTCCATCTACTCAGAAACCTCTAGTGATTCGGAAGAGGAACTACACATGGCTTCGGAAGACATGCAAGGTCCAACGCCAAATAGGAATTTAATGTCTACTGTTGAAGGGGATTACGGTACCTCCTTACAATATGTGTCCACCAATGCCCGGGAGATCCCAATCTACCTGGATGGTTTAAACAGATCCGTGGCTAGGATGGTAACTTCCCAGAATGCCACAATTGTGCCCCGACCTGCTGTCAAGTACGAAGGAGGAGCATATGTAGACAAAATTGGTCATATCTATATTGTGACTGAATTTCCTGAGAGGATCAACGAAAGGGGAGAGTTTGTGGACCCAAACAACTCCGAAAGAATGCACCCTGAAGAGTTTGTGTCTTCCCCTAGGGGCAGGTCCCAAGTGTCACGGGTCTTGAGAGGAGATTTGATACCTCAAGATGATTACCTGTTGGAAGTCTATATGATCCATGGATCAGACCTGTTGCTTCAAACCGACTTACCGGCTCCAGGGAGAGAAGAAAGCCCCATGACATTTTATGAGTTGAAAGACCCAGATGATGAATCTAGACTTACTTACTTGGATAAGGATCAAAGGAGATATTGGCCTGTGAGTGCCTTAGACAGGGCTCGACTGAGATACATGGGTATGCCTGTATTTCCTCAGAAAGATCAGGCAACTACTTCACAAAATCCTTTTGGGAATCAACATGAAACGGAGCAGACCACATCAGGACAGACCAGTCAACGAAGTGTGCCCAACCATACTCATGTATAGTTTACAACTCCAGGAGTGCACACACGCAATCAGGCCCACGCACAGATAGGAAACCAGTACCGACCACCAGCAAGACCACAACCACCGGTAGGAAGACAGCCTGGAGTACCGCCATTACGACCAGCTATCCCAGTCTTCCCTGTGATGCCCAGACCACCTGAACCAATGAGAAGGCTGAGACCTATCCAAGTAGCTAAATTTGTAAGAAACCATTATGATGGGTTGGGAGAGCCCTATGATCATATCACAGAATTTAAACAAGTTCTAAGAGCGGAGCAAGTAGAGGACTTCTTTGTGCAGTATGAGTCTTTTGGGCTCACCCTCACAGGGACTGCTCTAACTTGGTTCCAACCTTTAGATCCCAATCAATTTGAAAACATGGAACAATTCTTTCAAGAATTCATTGGAGAATTCACAAAGAGAGGGATTAAACACAATTCTGCATCTTTAATCCATAGCTTTAAACAAGGCCCTAATGAAACCGTGAAGACTGCTGCCCGAAGATTCAATCAGTATGTGGATAGATGCCCAGTAGCTGAGAGACCCACTCAACAAAAGATGATTTCACTATTTTTAGATGGACTTACTAACGGAACCCTAAGAACACTAGTGTATGTGAAGAGATTACAAACACTGAGTGAGTGTCTTCAAGAGTGCATTGATTTCGAAGACAACCTTGCCGAGGATCTCAAAGGTACAACCGACCTCACTAAAACAGAAGATTTAAGGAGTACTATCACGTCCAACTCCAATAACATGGAACAATTAGCAGAATTATTAGCAAAGAAACTAGGAGTCCAGGGACAGAGAGCTTACCAAAACCCAGCGCAAAGAGTGCCTGTGCTACGAAGATGTAACTTGTGCGTCCGAGGAGGGGCCGGTGCACAACCTACGTATCCATACTACAGACAGCAACAACAAGGGACTTCTTCATACTGCCACATCGAGCAAAAATACACCAATCACACAACTGAAAACTGTCCCTTCAATAGGCAAGCATGGACTATCCCACCACCTCAATACCGACCATATGGATATCCACCGAGAGAGCTTGGTAGGGAGATGCCTAGATACAATCCTTATCCAACACCAGTAGGAGCACCAAGACAATATGAGCAAGCACCGTACCCACCACCACAACCAGTACTGGGACCCCAGCTATCACAACCTCAGCAAGTAGTACCAGTGAAGTATGCTCAACCAGAAGAAAACTTAGAGAGAGCCATAGTACCAGCATCAATAATGACCAATGGGGAATCAACCAACCCAGGGTATGAACCTCCACCAGGGGAGTACTATCCATATGAAGCCAACATGATGGAATATGAACCAACATATGACGCGGCTTATTATGGTTATGAGGGCTATGATCAGACGTATGGAGCAGAAACAGCCACCTTAATGTATACGGCTCTTAAAGCGCAACAACCCATGAGACCTCCCGTTAGACCACCGGTGCAGAGAGGACCATGCTATAGATGCGGAGGGGATCACTTCATTAGGGAATGCCCTCGACCTTATAATCCACCACCACCCAGAGTTTGGGAAGGGTATTGCAGTGATTGTGGAAAGGAACATCTTTTTAGAGATTGCCCTAAGAACCCAGCCAAATCCCAAGACACTGCACCAATCAATGTGATTGAGGTCATAGAAGGATCCGGAAGTGATAAGGAGTACACTGTGCCACTAAAGGCCATTACAAGAGCCCAAACGAAACAACAAAAAGAACATTACCCGGAAGAGAAACAAAAAAGCAACAAAAAAATAAGCCCTCCAATTCAGATAGTGGAAGATTCTGAGGACCCATGTGAAAATCCCCGGAACACGAAAGTTCAGAAATGGAAGGAAAGACGAGAGAAACTCAAGGACAAATGGGCAAAAAATAAGACTATACACAGTAAAAAGCAAACCAAAAACCCGAATAAGCACAAGGAACAAGGGAATCCTAAGGAGACCCCTGAGCTACCCCGACCTAGCTCAGATAGGGAGAAGCCCGGATCAATTCTAGCAGACCCAAAGCCAGACGATTTAGACATGTGGTTGAAAGCCTACCGAGCTAGAATCAAGGTGGGCCCAAACGTTGAACAACATGAAAAAATCTACCCTCGAGGGGAAATAGAGAAAGAAAGACTGACCATATGCAGGAAACTCATAGAAGTAGCACAAGCAACCCTAGAAAAGCCTATCCCAATTCTACCAGAGACCAGGATTGCGCATAGTCTGTATGAAGAATGCTTAAAGTCCAATAGCAAGGAACCTAGGAAAGAAGATGACCAAAGCGGCCAGATAACAACCCAAGAGGAATCGATGTCAATAATCCCAGATTTAGAGGCAGATTGGCCAAAAGACTTATGGAACAGAATACGAGAGGAGCAATGGAAGAAGAATGGAGACAATACACCTCCTTTTGAGGAAATAGATGTGGAAGATTGTCAACTTCACCCCAACTTGGAGGAAGTATACGAAGAAGTATCAAGACTTGACAGAGGAAGAGAGGAAACCATAAGCATTTCAACATTGCCTAATTACATGGGAGAATACGAAAGGGAGTCAGTAATAATACGAGCACCCATAGTGCATGGAAAGGGAAAGGAAAAGGTAGAAGAGAGTTCACACAATCTAACAGAATTAAAGAAAACAAAAGTACGATGCAAATTAACGGTGGAAGAATTGCTTCGACTTAAACCACAATTATGGAAGCAAATGGCAAACCAATTAGAATCACAACCAGAGATTGGAGGACCGAAAGAAAAGGAGAAGGAAAATAACTCCACAATACAAGTTCCAGTTGATAAAGTGGGGGAGTTTAGTGAAGGGGATGAGGGTAATACCTGTCTACCAGTCACACACAATGGGTACATGACCAAGGCTATTCTAGATACGGGAGCCGGGGTAGGAATTGCCACCAAGGAAATATGGGAAAAATGGGGAAAACCTGCCTTACGACCCACACGCATGAAACTCCAATTAGCAGACGGTCATGTAGAAAAACCCTTAGGAATATTGGAAAGGATCAAACTAACCACTTGTGGTGTAGAATTCGAACACACCCTAGCCATCTGTAAATTCGAGAAAGCAAACAACTACGAGATGATATTAGGACGACCCTTCATGAGACAAATGCGGGTAGTACAGGATTGGGGAAGAGATTCGTTATACCTGCAACATCAAGGAAACACCACCAAAATAAATTTGCACACATTTTCTTATCGAGATGTCCCTCCACTGCAATGGAATCCCGTACACCGAGAAGAAGATGACTTATCCATTCACAGTGCTGGATCAAGTGATCAATCTTGGATGCATGAAGATGCCCAGTTGTGGATGTGTAAGGAAGCCAAGAGAGAAGAGAGCAAAAGGCAACCATGGCCGATAAGACATCCTAACCATAGATCAGTAGAGGACCCCACTTACACGCCTCAAATTTTTTCTGATGAGATCTTTGAGCCACATGGATGGATGGAAATCTTGGCAACTCTAGATGTGTGTGTAAACGAAGAAGTTTTGACGATGAATGAATGCATAGACGAGGAAGGCTATGATGTAAACCTCTATATGGTTGTCCTTCAAGAAGTAGAAGAAGGGGAAACCCTGGAAAAAGAATGGAAAGAGGAATATGAAAGCATAGAGATGGAACCAGAATTTGATTTCGAGGAAAGCTGCTTAAATACTATTCAAAACCAGAAGGAACAGGAACCAACAAAGATCTTAGCAATTGAAACTGCTACGGCAATACACAGGCAAGAGGAGAACAGGAGTAAGGTAGGGCCGAACCCAGATCTGTTTGAAGTTCCTGAACACTTTAAAAAATACGAAGTGGAGGAAAGAAAAGTGGCTATTCAAATGCCTAGACGAGAGGCACGAGACGGAGAAGCGTATGACAACAAGGAACAAACGAAAAAAATTGTTGTGACAGTTGAGGAAGGAGAAGAAAGATGCACATATATTGGTAAAGATGTGTCTGAAGAAGAGGAAGAGGAACTCATATACCTTATTCGGGAGTACCGAGATGTATTCGCATGGACCTATAAGGATCTCAAAGGGGTAGAACCCACTATTTGTTCCCATCGAATACCAATGATAGCAGATGCAAAACCCTCCAAACAACGTCCTTATACATACAATGAAGTCTACGCAGCAAAGATTAAGGAAGAAATAGACAAACTACTAGCGGCAGGATTCATATATGAGATAGAACATACCGAGTGGGTATCGCCACTAGTAGTAGTGCCTAAGAAAAATGGAAAATTGAGAGTGTGCATAAATTTGAAGAAGGTGAATGCAGCCACTATACGTGACAGCTACCCACTACCTATCACGGACCATTTATTAGAGAGAGTAGCGGGTAAGGAGGTCTATAGTTTCCTAGATGGATTCTCCGGATACAATCAGGTAGCTATTGCGACTGAGGATCAACATAAGACAGCATTCGCCACTGAATGGGGAGTGTATGCATTCAGAGTGATGCCCTTTGGACTCACTAATGCTCCAGCTACCTTCCAGAGATTGATGTGTCATGTTTTCAAGGAATTTCTAAAAAAAAGCATGGAAGTATATGTAGATGACCTGTGCACGTACTCCAATTAAAGACCCGATCACATTCCCGAGTTGAGGAAGATATTCAACAAATGTAGACAGTACAGAGTCTGCTTAAACCCAGAGAAATGTGTCTTCATGGTAAGGCAAGGGAAAATTCTAGGACACATAGTTTCGAGAAATGGAATATCTACGGATTAGGACAAGATTAAAGTCATCTTAGACTTACCAAGACCCAAGAATACAAAGGAAGTGCAAGCCTTTATGGGACATTGTGGATACTACCGTAGGTTCATTCACATGTATGCCATAATAGCAAAACCCTTGTATGGTCTCTTGACTCAATTTACTTGGACAGAAGAGTGCGAAAAGGCATTCACCGAGTTGAAAAAGAGACTTAGTACAGCCTCAATTCTGAAATCACCCAACTGGAGCAAACCTTTTCACATTCATGTTGACGCTTCTAACTATGCCATTGGATGTATCCTAGCCCAGCCGGCTGATGAAGGCAAGCTTGATCATCCAATTGCTTATGCGAGTAGACAACTGAATCAAGCAGAAAGAAATTATACCACTACGGAACGAGAAGGCTTAGGAATGGTATACGCAATGAAGAAATTCAGACATTATCTTTTAGCCAACAAGTTCAAATTCTTCATAGACCATGAAGCTTTGTTGTACTTAGTCAATAAGCCTTGTAACACGGGAAGGTTGGTACGATGGTTTCTACTACTAATGGAGTTCGATTTTGAAGTAATAGTGAAAAAGGGGAACACACATGTGAGAGCAGACCACCTTTCTAGGCTAACACACGGAGAGCCACCAAGTGGAGTGCCCGACGATCTACCAGATGCTTATTTGTTCAATCTAGAAGTTTGCCCAAAGTGGGCAGAGAAATTGATCCCTATACTCACCCATGGCCCTCAACACTCAATCAATAGGAATAGCAAGAAAGAAATTCTTCAATCGAGGAACTTACACATTGTGTCAGGTAGTGTATACTACAAGGAACCCAACGGAGTGTTACTCAGATGTGTTGATGAGGATGAACAAACGCAACTAATTGAGCAAGCACATGTGAACAAATGGAGAACACACCGAGGGACTCATGGAACAATCCGAGAACTGAAAAGATTAGGAGTGTATTGGCCTGACATGCCCAAGAATGTTCACGACCACGTAAGTAATTGTGCAGAATGCCGAGAGACGGTTCCCGAAGATCATATGTCTCTACCTTTTTCGACCATAGCACCCAATTGGAGTACAACATTAGTGAAATTCTTAAAAACTCAAGAACATGAGTTAGGAACTAGTTTAGCAAGAAAGCGATCCTTAGAGGAAATGAGCAAGGACTACATTCTCATGGGCAAACAATTGTTCAAACGAGGGAAAGATAACCAAGTCAGATTATGTGTGCATGAAGGAGAATATTTACCCATATTAGAGATGGCACATGCAGGTGCTGCAGGAGGTCATTTTTCGGCTGAAAGAACTGTTAAAATGATTCTCTTTGCGGGCTTGTGGTGGCCAACTCTACATATGGATGCGGAAACGTATGTACGAAGTTGTGAGACTTGTCAGAGAACTAAATACCCAATTCGGAGAGATGACATGCCATTAAGACCCATGATATGCGCGAGAGCCTTCACAAAATGGGGTATTGACTTCATAGGACCTATCAATCCACCTGCCAAAGGATCACATGCGGAGTACATCATAGTAGCCACTGACTACTTGACTAAATGGGTAGAAGCAAAAGCCACTAGAAAGAATGATGCTCAAACTACCGCAAAATTTCTCTTTGAGCATATCTTCACCCGCTTTGGCTTGCCCATTGAGATTGTTAGCGATCGGGGAACGCACTTCCTCAATGAGGTAATCGAGTCATTAATGAACGAGTTTTTAGTGATTCATAAAAAATCAGTACCATATCATCCCCAAGCCAATGGACAAGCTGAGAGCTCCAACAAAGTACTATGCACGGTGTTGACTAAGCTTGTCAATAATGGAAGGTCTGATTGGGACAAACAATTGCATCATGCAATTTGGGCATTCCGAGTTGCATATAAAACGGCCATTGGAACGACACCTTTCAATTTAGTGTATGGGCAAAATGCAATTTTGCCAATTGACTTCTTAGTGCCAACATTGAAAGTGGCCCAGCAATATGAATGGAACGGACATGAATTATCCCAACAACTAGATCAAATCGAGAAGTTACATGAGACTAGATTGCAAGCAGTCGCAGGCATTTATGCTGCTAAACGGAGACAAAAGGCATATTATGATGCACATATAAAAGACAAGGGACTTAAAGAAGGTGACTTAGTCTTAGTGTACACCCTAAAACAACATGCCAAGAAGTTACAAAAACGTGGATACGGACCTTTGATCATAAATCAAATCTCTACTAGTGGTGCAGTCAATCTCGCCACGCTAGACGGAGACATTCTTCCCAACTACATCAGTGGATGTAGAGTGAGACGATTCATTGAGCCCTTGACTGATCAAATGCTAGCACGATTGGTAGGTGCCCAAAAAAGGAAAAAGGAGGAAGAGCGAATTAGAGAGGAAGCTCGACAAGAAGCACTAGAGCGCATTAGGAAACGGAAAGAATGGATGAGGCAAAGAGATGAACGCTATCTCCAAGGAGAAGAGCCCATCCCTATGGCAAATTACCAAGTCGAAAATCATGATACAACGGGTATGTGTAAAACGCAACCTTACCTAAACCTAGGGATTGGCAACACAGAGTACAAATTGATAGATGCATTGATAGACTCAGGAGCAGGACTTAGCTGCATGCGCAAGAGAATAGCAAAAGATCTGCAATTAGATTTGAATCCCACAAAAGCCCGATTAATAGGAGTTGGAGGTCACACCCTAGAATGTATTGGAACCACGAATGTATCCCTCCACCTAGGAAATTCCTCCATGGAGCAGAGAGTCTTAGTGTGCAATGATGAGGACTTAATAGAAGACTTAGTTCTAGGACAAGACTGGATCATTGAGCATGAAGTGTGTATCCATCTAGCTCAAGGCTATATTTCTGCCAAGATAGGGCACAAGGAGATTTTCAGCCTATTAGAAGTAAAGCCTCTAATCCAACCACGCATAACAACAAGCACGGAGAGCAGTACGGAATTGACACACAAGAATAATTCGGCTACTCAAAAAACAGAAACCAATCTGGAAGAAGCAGACATGTCAAGCTCAACAATGCCTGAAGAACAGCCGAAATCAGCACAGTCCGTCCACGAGACACCGACCATTAAGGAAACTCCCTCTGTTGACGCTCCTCCACGAGCCACAACACCATCCTATTGGAAAACAACAACCAGCAACTATTCATATCAAAGACAACTCAAGTACAAGTGGGTACGTAAGGATCGGATGTCGAGCAAGGAGAAGCCAAAACCCACTCTTAAGAAGAAAGCAGACATCACCATACCAGTACAAGCAGAGTCCAAGCCTAAGGGACTAATGCAAGTATGGATCGCCAAGCCTTTGATAGAAGCTCAGAAGGGACGACAACAAATATGGATCCCCAAAAAAATCACTCAAGCAGCCAGGCAAGCAAGAAACAATCATGAGAAGGTGATGCAGCGAGAGAGACGAATAAGAAAGCCAAAACTAACCCATCCTCGAAGACAAATAGCAAAAGTATATATGATTCGAACGCATGAAGAAACTAAAACAACACCGACCGACGCAGAAATCAAAGGAACAAAAAGTACTATTCAAGCGCCCACGGAATGGATGTGGAGACCCAAGCAACTGCAAGGAATGGACGACGGAATAAATTAGGATTCCCATTGCACTCATGAAGTTTCTAATGCACCTCAAGTATGCATGCTAGGGCCACAATACGAGGCCATGCATTCGGCACATGACGTACCTTATGAACCTAGTGGTGCACCTTCTCCAAGAGAGATTAGACCTTAGCTTCACTTTGATAGGAATGGACTTACTATGTACATAAATAAAAGCTTCGGCTACACTAACGATTGTCTTCTTTCAGGAGAACAAATCTAAAAAGAGGTAGTAAGAGGTATCACCTCTGGAATAATGGGGAAACGAGAGAAAAACGATAAGGCTCATAACAATGCACTGTATTGTTGCATAATATCCCAGAAACTAATGCACTTCTCCTTACAAGTGCAGATGGCTTCTGAAGATTCTGAAGCAACCGTACAAGAGGAAGTGATGGATTTTCCTCCCTAGAGTATCACAAAGGCCAATGGACACTGGTTCCGCGAAGACCAGCCTGCGGGGGACTACGTGTTCCTTGCAACGATTAAAATCATGGACACAGATCATCAGTTTCCAATAATGTCCCAAGATTTTCGAGTGCAACATACACTCCCTTCTGTTGAAGAAACCATGAAGAAAGCAGGCATACATAAATATTTTGAACTGCCAATCTATAAGCATGATTTTGAAAGATGCACTCAAGTCATGAATACACTACAGCCAGCGCTACATGATCCCTTGGTGCCAGAAGCTAGAGTAATGGATAACGCAAGCGAATGGGTGATTATTCAATTCACACATGAGCTAATCAAGGAAGCCTTTGGATGGGAGAAGGATGGGGTCACAATAGTGAAAGAAGAAAGTAAAGGTGCAAAGACCCGAACCTTCATCGACATCAACCGAGTGGACATAGAGGATGAGGTCAGATTGATCCACCAACACTTCTGTTTCCCTAACATGCACCGATACACGGCACCACAGAAACTTATTGTCCAACTACTCTCCCATGCCATCAAGCAAATTGGAAATCAAATTAATTTGACTCCATATGTTCAAGAGAGATTGTTCGAGGCCAAGAAGCAATGGAAGAATAAAAAGTTCCTAAATGGTAGGGTGGCACTGACCATCCTGATCTACCACGCTTTAGGAATGAGGGAACATTTACATGAGATGCCATCATCAACCGTCCTGGCTCAATATGCCAAAGTTGCGACCGTCCCTAAGAAAAAGAAAGGAGCAAATATGGTGGAAGTGGTAGAAACAAGCTCTCAACCTAGAATGAGAGGCACCAAAAGACTCCGGGAAGCCAAGCTACATGAAGAGGACACACCAACTACCAAGAGGATCCATGTACTCCCAAAAACTACTATTGAAGGAAGGAAAGAAATAACGGCAAAAGACTTGACAGATGCTCTGGAAGAGACCCATCGATATACAGAAGGACAAGTCAACTTACCGGTCCAGGGTCATCACTATCAACAGTCACAACAAGCAACAGACCCGAGAAGCAAGCTCATAAAAGTCCACAGATATCGGGAGATCGGCTTGGATAATTCTAGTTCTGTGTCAGAGCAACAAGAAGAACCAGAAAACTCATTACTAAATGTCGATATTCCAAGCGAATCAAAAGATGATGGACAATGGGCAGAACTCAATGATGTGGACTATAATAAAGAGCAAGGGGGCCTCATGACAAAGAACCAAGCCACACATGGGGAACAAAGTATATCAAGCAAGAATGCTGAACAAGAAGGTATGCATTGTATGAAACTTAATGACACCTCCAACATCCAAATCAAGGAGGCCACACCTGTCCGAAAATTACATTTGAAGACACCAAAGAAGGAGTTTCAGGAAGAACAAAAAGAAGACGAAGAACCCTTTACTCCAATAAGGGTTGTGGCAGAACCGTCTCCCATGGATGTTACATTTCAAGGGAGTGCCACTAAGGCTATTTATGTGGATGAAGACGAAGTAGAACCGCAAGTGCACTTACAAATCAGACAACCACACAATGACACGATCCACGTCAAAAAAGGAAAAGATGTACAAACAGGAGAAACGCCAGATATACCTAAGACATGGTTGAATGTGGATATTGCTCAGCTCAAACCTGTAGTGCAAGATATGATTCGAACAGCACTAGACACACAGCAATTAATGCTTGATGCTGATGAGGATTATGACCAAGCCATGGAGGATAAAAAGGAACTTGAAAACTGGGGTAAGAATCTTTCCAACGAGTTATCAATGGTAAAAGACTGTGTTTTGAAAAAGGAAAAGGAACTTCAAGAAGTCAAAACCCAATACAGCACACTAGAAGCGGCAAATACAAAACTGAAAGAACAGGTTCAGGAAATCACAAACAAGTTAGAAGCCAATGAGACTGAGAGAACACGACTGAATGCCAGAAGTAGAATCTTGGAGTCTCAGCTCAAGGTATACATAGAGGAAGCAGAGAATCTAAGGTTACGAAATAAAGAACTCATGACAGCCCTTCTGAGTGACCAACCGGTAGAAGTACAAGCCCAACCAGAAAAAAATGTACAAGAATTGGTGGACAAGATAGCTAAATATGAGGATCAGCTCACAAAGGAGCAAGCCACAATTGCCGAATGGGAAAAAAGATACATGGATGAAACGGCTGCCTTGAGAACCAAATGGAAGAAAGCTGAGAATGACTATCTGCGACAATGCAAAGAAGATACAGATCAGATGGACATTGTAGTACAAGAACTTCTCAAACACAAAGATATGATTGCCAAGGCCACTGAAGAACTCAAACAGAAGAACGAATGTATTAAGGAACTTCAGGAACGGCTGGGATAAAAAGGAAAAGAGGGGACACCAGTAGTTCCAACTTCTGCAGAGGCTACTGTGGAGACTGAGGTATGTCCTCTATCTTCCCCTCATATCATTCACCGGTAAAGGAGGAAAAGGAGGTTCACATTGAACCTAACACTCGGGAAATTGCAGAACTGAGCAGACCAGAAAGGGCACTACTGGTGTCCCAACTTACGGCAGAATTTGAAGATCAGATCATCAGGATCATGAAAGAAGCTCAAATAGAAAATAAACAATTAGAACAAATTTTGAAGCCATTCAATGTACCATATGGATTACTTAAAGAAAATACGCGACATTATATAAAGTCTACGTCAAATAAAGATCCGGACCAAAACCTTAACTTCAGGTACGATACGTTCACATATACTCAGGAAGAGTTTGAGAGAGCAGATCCAATATGGCGAAGAAAGTTTCTAGAAAAGAATCCAACACTAAGGGTACAGTGGGAGGCATCACCTTATGAACTTCAAGTAAATCCTTCGTTTTTCCCACTACCTCGTCGAAGAGCCTGGATGCAATTTTGGGAAGGTCAGCGCCACGGTAGCATCAATAAACAGTGGCTCAATTACCCCTTATTACCTAGTCCGCCACATAACTACTTACCAACGGAGGAGTACATGATAAAAACAATGGAATTTTGGATTGACCGATACGCTTCAGTTCCGGACTTAGCAGTCAAAATGACTAACAAAATATTCAGCATGCTATTGACAGTAAGGTTTTCCAACATGCCAAATACACATTTTTGAATTTCATTGGCATTACGCAAGGATTTGAGGCTCTTATTTTTGACTTATCGACTATTCCAAGCCGCCTAACACTTATGGCATACTACTCTCGCCTCATGTTTTTGCCATCGACATATATGCAGACTTTTGAAGAAGCATTCTTTACAGGCTTCTTTGAAATTGATTCAGAGATCTTTGTGAAAATGAATTCCAATTTGAATGCAAGAATGGTGGCTTATGAAACAAGCTTCTTTGCGGATCATCGACAAGCACCAGAGGACGGAGTCAAATCACAGCAATGGAAAGAATTCATGCTTTGTCACGCTAATTTGCTAAATCAAGGAGAGCGACAAGTCATACAGACATACTCACGTCGCCACAAAAAGCCTGTCGGGGACGACAGAGTTCAGGAGGAGGGACGTGTGGAAGGGGAATCAAGCAAAAAAAGAAGAAGAAGAAGATCAAAGTCAAAAACAACTCAATAAAGAATAAAACAATGATATTTGAAGACATATCTCTGCAAGAAGCCCCGTAGGGGCACACACACCAAGGAAAAGCAAACAGGCTCAAAGCAATACAACAGGGTCAGATGTGTGCAACCAGGACAAATCAGAGGACCAAAAGTTAGAAAGGGGTAAAGGCTGAAAAGTTGAAGAGGGTGACTAAGAACAGCACATTCCTAGTCACTGGTGGCGTGCGTGGCAACCCAAATCAACAGGCAAGACAAATGTAGCAGGCTCTAGTATAGTAGAGCTTGAATCAAGAACAGGCCATCAAAGGTGCATGTCTGTTTAACTACAGACAAAAATGACCAAGAGATGCGTGCGGAGAAACGAAGCAAACAGTCGACGAAAAGCTAAAGCCTGTCAAGGGACGACAGAGACGAAGAGGGGGAGAGTGTTGCAGAGCACAGAAGAGCACTAGGCAGAGAAAATGAAGGGCCCCAAAATTTTTCCGATTTGGACACATAACTTTTGTATTATAACCACTCTTGTATATATTTTCCATTGTAAATGCACAGAGTCCTCTAAATGCATCCACGTAGAAGATTAGAACCTTACCCATGTAAATTATTAGAGAAATTAGTCTTTTAGTGAATAAAGTACCGGTCTCTTGTGTGAAAGGACCAAACTTAGAGCACTAGTATATAAGTCACTTTGTGACTCTTTGTAAGAACTTTTTGCCATTGTGAAGAAGGAGCTCTACAGATTTTCGAGTTTGCCTCTTTCATGTTGATTTTGATCTTCATTTCACTCTTGTATGTCTGTGTTATGCTTGAAATGCAAGTGTAGGACTGTTGTCTACCCCTTCCCCTTGATTTTGAGCTGCTGTAGTGCGTGTGCGAGCTAGGAGGAGTTGTGGCGTGGGTGTTGGTGTCTCCCGCCATTCACTGTTTTTTCCATAACTTGAAGCAGAGTGGTCAAAATCGAGTGATACCACTTCCAATAGATGCGTCTCGTCGAGAGCTTCGAAACGAGTACCCTATTGCCTATATTCAGAGTTCAAAGTTGGGAGAAATCCTTGAATTTCTGAAAACTGCTGTAAGAGGCTTTGCGGCAAACACTTTCAGCATTTCAGTGAGTGTGAGAGGTAGTAGTCTTTTCTCATGCATGCTAGCTAGACCACTTCATTTTCCATCACGTGTGCACACGTCTTCATACACTTGGTACGTCGTTCCATCGGATTGACAATTAGATGTGTGTTAAGTACCCACTATACGCACTTGTGTGGCAATTGAGGTACAGTCTCATTGGCACAAGTCCTTGAGTCTTCTCGGCTTAGGTACACACTATGGCTTGTATTTGGCATGGTTTTTTGGGCCATATATCTCGTAGTGGAATGGAAAATATTTCTCGTTCTGCCTACTTACCTGTGTTATCTTTCTCTGATTTTTCATTTTGTGAGCATTGTTGATATGGAAAGCAAACCAGAAATGTGCAAAGAATGCACATTGACTCTTCAATTCAGCCTCTCATGAATTCAGTCTTTTCTGTCAGTGTAAAGGGATTCATAGAGATTTTACAACTCTTATACCCCAGTACAAAATGATGTAGCTAAAAGGATGAATAGAACTATTCAAGATAGAGTAGTTTCTATGCTGCATCATCCAAACCTCTTACAAGGATTTTGGGCAGAAGCAGTATTGACTGCAATTCATGTGATTAATCTTTCACCTAGTACACCCAAAGGTCTGAAAGTGGCACAAGAGTTATGGACAGGGAAGCCGCCATATTATGATCATCTTCAAGTTTTTGGGTGTGAAGCATATGTTCATATACCCAAGAATCTTAGATAAAAGCTGGACCATAAGTCAAAGAAATTCATTTTTCTTGGATATGGTCAAGAAGGACAATAGGTATCCTGAAACAGGGTCAGTGATCAGAAGTAGTGATGTCATTTTCAATGAGTCTAAGATGCATAAACAACCTATTAAGGAGGTTGAATTGAGAAGAGTGGTGTTTGAGGATACTAGTCCTCCAGTTAGCATGCATAAAAATGCTACACATAGGGATGTTTAAGAGAATGTTTGATCAAATCAATCTACACATATTCTTGTTCAACAACCATTGAGTCGCTACACGTGTCTCACATCCACTTGATAGATGCACTCCAGGTTTAGATTTTGCTATGCTAATAGATGCCAGTGAGCCTTCTTGCTACAAAGAGGCTATGCAGATAGATGATCATGTCAAGTGGGAGCGTGCCATGAAGAGTTAGTTGGATTCTACCACAAGAATGGTACTTGGGATTTAGTACCTTTTCCAAAGGGCAAGAAAGCTTTACCATGTAAATGGGTATATAAGCTGAAATTCACATTAGATAGTGCTTCTCCAAAGTATAAAGCACGACTTGTTGCAAAGGGTTTTAAACAACAACATGGTGTTGATTTCGAGGAAATCTTCTCTCTAGTGGTCAAGATCACTACCCTGTGCATGTTGCTTGGATTCAATGCAATAGAGGACTTAGAGCTAGTCCAAATGGATGTGAAAATTGCTTTCTTGCATGGAGATCTTATAGATGAGATCTATATGGAACAACCAGAGGGTTATGTAGTTTCTGACAAGGAAAGTCTAGTTTGTAAGCTCAAGGAGAGCTTGTATGGACTTAAACAGTCCCATAGACAATGATGCCAAAATTTTGATGCTTTTATGAAGTCTCAAGGCTATTCTCGAAGCAATGAGGATCATTGTCTCTACACAAAGAGATGCTCCGATGGAAGCTTGATGTGCTTGATACTTTATGTCGATGATATGTTGATTGCTGGGAAGTCCTCTTATGACTTGTCAACTCTCAAAAAGAATTTGAGTTAGACATTTGATATGAAGGATTTGGGGGATGCCAAATATATTCTTGGCATGCACATTACTTGTGATAGGAGTAAAAGATGCATATACTTGTCTCAAAGTGAGTACATATCCAAAGTACTTCACAGGTTCAATATGCAGGGTGGAAAGGCATTGAGTACACCTTTACGCACATACGTGAATTTGAGCAAGGATGATTGCCCCCAAATCAGGTGAGGAAAAGGAATTCATGAACAAAATTCCCTATCAGTTTGTTGTTGGTAGTCTCATGTATGCTATGGTAACTACGAGACCAGACATTGCATTTGCAATGGGAGTTGTGAGTAAGTATATGTCTAATCTTGGAAAGAAACATTGGGAAGTGGTCAAGATGATTTTGAGATATCTGAGTGGGACTAAGGACAAGTGTTTATGCTTAGGTAGAGGGAGAGCATCCATTATTGGTTACACAGATTCTGACTCTGGTGGTTGTGTAGAAACTCATAAGTCTACATTAGGGTACATTTTTCATTTTGCTGGAGGTGCTATCTCTTGGAGATCTCGTCTTCAAAAATGTACAACTATTTCCACCATAGAAGTAGCATATGTTACAACAAGTGAGGCATGTAAGGAAGCATTGTGGCTTTCTCGTCTTGATTGTGATATGGGTTTACGTCAGCATGTACCTTGTTTGCTTAGTGATAATCAGAGTGCCATTGCTTTGGCTAAGAATTTGGTCTATCATGCAAAGACTAAGCACGTTGAGGTGAGGTATAACTTCATTAGTGATTGCTTAGCCACTTAGCGCACTATTCTTGAGAAGGTTCACACTCAAGATAATGTGAGAGATGCTTTGACTAAAGCTCTACCACAAGATAGCTTTCGACACTGTTGTCACTTGATGGGGGTTACTTGATTCATGATTTTACATAGTCACTTGTATACTATGTAACATGCCCATCAGGTGGGAGGTATAGTTTGGATACTTACACTCAAGTATTCTCTATCATTCTTTATTTTTCTCACTTAGCTACTTTGGCCATATTGGCCTTTAGTGGGAGATTGTTACCGTTAGTGTCCAAGTGAAAGGCCAAATGGCCACCAGACACTTGTCTGCATATGTTCTTTAATAAAACATATAGTGGCCTGGTCAATCACAGACTCTAAGTTCCATTTGTAAGACCTAAGAAGTCTGTCTTTGTGCTCCATATGTACTATGTTTTTTTCCATATTCTATAGCCTCTGTGTGGAGTACCATGTGCAGTCGTAGGAGCTTGGTTTTCTAATCCGAGGATATCATCATGGATCTCTCGAGTAGAGAGCACACTATGGTGCATCACCATTGAAATACTTCACGATGGAATCAAACCCATTACTTAGGTGAGGTGGAAGTTTCCCTTGTCCTCCAAAAGATGCCCTTGCATGCAAAACTCCTACTTTGCCATGATGAATATCTTATAGATCTTTTAGTATTGGGTCAAGATTGGACATATAACAACATGGTAAACTTAAACCTTAGGAAACAAATTCTCCAAGTTTTGGCTAACAAGTAGTGCCTTATGATAGAACTTGAGGGCCTTAGTTCTTAGGATCCTTCTTGTTTCGATTCCATACACGTTGCATGCATGCGTGATTTTTTTTTATATGTTGCCTCATCATTGTTTGGACAAGCTATGCAACCATCGGATCCCTCTTCCTTTCCAAATCAAAGAGCATTCACGAAATACAAGCCACTCCCTATCCAAAAGCAAGGATAGAGGAATGCCAGCTAAAGGAGCTAGAATCAATGGAGAGTTCATAACTTGAGGAAAAGCCCAAGCCCACCACCAAGGAAGTTGATCTTGGTGAAGAAAGGCAAGCTACCCACTGCTCCAATCCATAAGCAACAACCATGTCACTCCATCAAGCTCAAAAATCCAATGTAAAAAGTTTGGAGAGGACCAAATATAGAAGATGCATAAAGTCTTGGTACCTATGTAGTTGTTGAAGGCATGCCCAAGTGCTTCACACATTTGGGTGCCAAAAACAAACTTGCAAGTCCAACCTCCAACCACATTGATAGCCCATCTGATGAAACTTGTAACATGGAGTATCCTTCATGTGATTTGAGTTAGAGGTGTGAATCACCTCTTAGACTTTTAGAGGAGGGTACTCACATGAGTGCCAAGTGGCACTCATGTGAGAGGCCATGAATAATTGCCTCTTGTGGGTAATTAGAGAGAGAGAGAGAGTGAGGGAATATATGAGCATCTTCATGTGGCTGGGAGGCAGGATAAGTCATCATTTTCCGTGTTCTCTTCAAGAGAATAATTGACCTCACGAACTTTGAAGTCTGTGGCATGAATTCCCAAAAAGGGCTTCATCGAGATCATCAAGAGCTATCAATCGACACCTAATATTGGCATTAGAGCTAGGCAACACGTGAATGCCCGACAGATGCCTGTGAGCTGAAGAAGACTCACCCAGGAGCTCACAGAAGGAGCGCATGTAGAGATGGGGAACGGCGCTCCCATTCTCTCCACCCTTCCTCAGGGTTGAAGAAAGAAGGATCTAGATCCTCTGTTTATACCTTCGAATCCTCCACTGAGTTTCCATATGTGGGATACATGCACTCTTCTATGAGCTCATCTATGAATTGGAGAAGAATAGAGGGAGAAGGTAAGGCAACCAATTAAAATCGAGTTTTTTTTTTCATGTTTTGGGGGATAAAAACTATGCTATGGATCAAGAATTTGGGAAAGCAATGATGCACACATGTATATTGGGTATGGGTCATTGGACTAGATTGAGAAGCTTTACGTTCTAAGTTTTGGGCTTCCAAAGTCACTCCATGAAGAACTACTTGTTTATTTACTACCCTTCATATACACATGTTCACCAGACCACAACTTGGTGACCCGATCCAATTCAAGAAATCTTTGTCATGTTACAAAGCTACACTCCTAAGCTTCACTTGAAAACAAACAGTGATTGATTTGGAGAAGATTTGGTCAACCAAAATCCCTCTCTAGCACTTCAACACAAACTAGGTGGCCACTTTCGGGCCTAGTTTTTCATCATTTGGCATCCGAATCAACTTTTTTCACTTGGAGTAGCTTCATATCTTTGAAGTAGAGGTGATGGACTACCTATCTTGGATTCACAAGGACTGGTGAAACTCAAAGTGCTTCAATTCGACTCAGTTTGCTCATTTGGGGCTATTGCTATATGTTTTTGGCATCATTCTTGCTAGTTTTTGGTGGCTAGAACCTCCTCAGGCCAACAAGACATTTTGAATTTTCAGTTAGGCCTGGTGAGGATTGAAGATCAGCACCTTCATGCTTCAATGGTCACCTTCATTTTGTATCAGGGAAGTGCTCTAGTATTGTATTCTCTTCTTCTTGCATATTTAAGTTTACTTCCATTCTTTTCACATACTCTAGCTAGTAAATGGGGGGAGTGAAACATGGATTCCAAGGGGAAACAAATTGTAGAACATACTTCTCCATCTAAAGAACAACTCGAGGACCCTGACCATATGATGGAAGAGGTAGAGCTTGAGCAAGAAGTTGAGAGAAAGCTAGAGGGGAAAGAGCCTCAGCATGAAGAGTATACTTATGAGGAACTTCTCGATGAGTTTGTTACTCATGATTCACATACTTAAAAGAACATATACTTAGGTTAGAGAGAGACATAGGTAGCATTACATCTCTCACTGAGCAGCTTAACTCTCAAATGATCTCACTTGAGACACATGTCACCTCTTTCCTAGCTAGGAAGGAAAGATAAACTCCTACTCTTCCTATAGAGATGACTAGGAAAGATCTTTCTTTTCCTAATTAGCACAAAGGAGAGAGCTCTAGGGAAGCTCCCTTCCTGAAAGACTTGAAGCCACCTACCTTTATAGGGGATGACTATGATAGAAACAAGGATGCTATTTACACTTTTTTGCAAAAGTGGAATGATTTGCATCAACTAAAGGGCACCCTACCTGAGTACTGTGTGCTAGAAGCCAGTCTCTCGCTTGGCCCGCATGCTTATAAGTGGTGGATGAGTCTCAAGGAGGCTAAATCTATCCCTACATATTGGGATCAGTTTGAAAATCTTTTTCTAAAAGAGTTTCTTCCTGAGAATGAGGAAGAGAGGAACTGGGATGAGTGGGATAGGATTACCCAAAGAGGTAGGCCTTTAACGGTCTACATATCCCACTATAAGGAGATCATTTTGAAACTTAAGGATTGGATGACGTCCAAAAAAATAGAGGGTTTGTTAGGGGCTTAGAGAAAGCCATTGTTGAAGCTCAAGGTCAAGGACAAAGGAAGTGGACACACAAGAAGAAGGAGCAAGTAGGGAGCTCCAAGAAGCACCTGCCAAATTTTCAGAAGAAATCCCTATAAAAATAGTGATTTTCATCACTAAAAACCATTGTAAATACCATTTTCCATTTTTGTAACTCCATTTTGTTCAAGCCGAGGAGTCCTCAAACTTGAGGAGTATTAGAAGTACCATCCTACCAATTTTCATAATTTTTAGACTCCGTTTGAGCCCCCAAGTAAGCCCTGGAACCTATTTTTTAACTAGACCAGACACTAGGTCCGGACAGGGTCAAAACCACTCAAAAAACTATAAAAAGGGCTGGAGAGCTCATTTTTGAGGTTAGCTTGTTGTAGATTTCAGCTTTGTAAGAGAGTTCTTTTGCAATCGAAGATCTTCCATTGTTCCAGTCTTTGCTCTTACCTTGTGCGCGTGTGTGTGTATGTGTGTGCATGCTTGTGTGCTTTCACTCACGCACTTGTGCCATCACTTGCTCATAGTCTTCATACTAGTCCTCACGTCTCCACGGATTGACAATTATGAGGTGTATCTCCTCACATTGGTACTCACCATTGTGCTAGAGTGACACCAAATTTGGCGCCGTTGTCGGGGAGAGAGCTTGGAGGACGAGCGTGTGATGGTAAGACGTAGAGTAGCAATGTTGGAAGGTAAAGAAATCACCATTTTTAGTTCAGTTTCTGAGTTTTTCTTCATCTCCATCTTCATCATCACCACCATCTTTCCCACCTTCATCTTCTCATATTTTCTTTACTTTTGGCTGTACAATCATCTCGTTTTTCACCTTTGGCTGTGAGCAAGAAGCACAGAATGCATTCAGAACTAAAACGCTGGAGAAATCGCCTTGAAATCCACATAAAACATCAAAAAATTGAGTGAACAGCCCTGGACATGACACGACCTGCGCCAAGTATCGTGAATGCAATATCGCGGGTTTGAAGAGAGATTTTGCATCTACAGACACATAGGAGTGACAAGGAGGACACAAGGTACTCATATTTGCAAAAAATTTTGAATTTAGACTCCAAAAAATCCAAGTATCGTGTTCGCCCGCGGTTGAAGTATCACGATACCTGGATATCGTGAAACTCCTGTGGTCGAGTATCACGATATTTGCAGTGGTCACATATCGAGTATCGTGTATCGCTGAGAAACATTCACGATACTAGACACATATTGTGTATCGTGTATTGTGGAGTTAATTTTCACGATACCTGGTAGATATCGAGTATCGTCAGAAAATTTCTCACGATATTGGTCACGTATCGAGTATCATAGAGACCTAAAAACGATACTTGAGGAATATCGAATATTGTGGGAATTCCAAGTATCGTGTATCGTGATTTCTTTCGCGATACCCACCCAATATCATGTATCGTGACCTACAGTGTCAAGTATCGTGAGTCTAACTCTCGCCTGATATCGTGTATCGTGTATCGTGGGATTCCTCTTGGCGATACCTGTGCAATATTGAATATCGTGAGGATGCTTCCGTGATACTTGCTGGATATCGAGTATCGTGATCTGTCTAGTTGGTCAAGTATCGTGTATCGTGTGGCCTAAGTATCGAGTATCGTGGAGTCAAGTATCGCGATATTCAGCAAGTGTCGAGTATCGTGATCTTTCGCGACATTCGTCACATATCGAGTATCGTGACTTTTCCAGTGTGTCAAGTATCAAGTATCGTGGGTTTTCTCTTGGGTCAAATATCGTGTGTCGTGGAATTCTAAGTATCGTGTATCGTCATCTTCCAAGTATCACGATACTTAATAAGTATCGTGTATCGCCTGTTCTGAAGCACTTCCTGAGAGTCTTGTTTCCCTATTTTAACCCCCAGAACCTTGAACTGGCATAACTTTCTCACAATGAAATCCGTTTGCAGTGATTTTGGGTTTGTTGGAAAGCTCGTGGGTTCGTTGCAGTATTTTCAAGTTGACCCGTAGGTGGACTAGGAGACCAAGGAGTTCCAAAGGATTTTGAGCAATACAAGGGGAAATTTTGGACTTGTAGACAAAGCTTGTGAACCTGAGATCTGGCAGACACTTAGGCAAGGATATGCAAAGCATTAGGTCATCTGAGGCTAGTGTCAATCATACAGCTAAGTCTTGGGCACAACAACTAAGTGGGTATCCCTACACACTAAGTTCCGACACAAGTGATTCACAAATGTCTTTTAGCATGGAGAGACCCACACGTAGTTCAGGCACTGCTTATTTACAGACACCAGAAGGTCCCTATAAGACACAATTGGAGTATATCAGGACCAACCACTTAGGTGCTCGCATCTATGAGGATGGGCTAAGACGATCAGTGGTTCAACTCAAAAATCCTGACCAACCTTCTAGACTTGAACACCCAGTGGTCAAGTTCGAAGAGGGTGCATACATTGATAAGGAAGGAACCATGTATGTGGTTACCAACTTACCAGATAGGATGGATGAGTTTGGAAATGTTATTCCTGAGAATGAGATAGGAGACATAGAGCAAGGGAACCTAGGGGGAGAACCGAAGACTCCTAGAGGTAAGTCAATCTTGACCAGAGTGCTCACTCCAGAATGGATTCCTCAAGATAACAAAAGCATAGAACTATTCTTGAATAGAGAAACGGAGGAAGCCTTTTGGAGATTTAGGCCAGATCAACCCAGCCGAGTAGTCACCATCTATGAATTCAAGGATCCAGAGACACCAGGGAAAGTTGTCTATCTAGATCACACTTCTAAGAAATTATTCTTGGTATCAGATCTTGACAGACATGCCTACACTTGGCAAGGTGAATCAATTTTCCCTCCACCAAGATCTAATGTTTCCCATGGCCTCCAAGGAGCCGGATCAACCAAGGCTCATGAAACCCAGAGGGAAAGAACTAGAGAGAGACCGGAGGTAAGCTTTGTAGACACTATGGGCAGAGACAGATCAGGATATAGAACGAAAAGACCTGAAAGGGAGAGACATAGAGTACATAGACATCAAAGAGATGAGCATGATTTTCCATTGCCTAGATCACGAGAGCACTCAAGAACCCTTAGAACCTCTCAAGTGGTTAAGACGATGAAGAACTATTTTGATGGGTGTAGCTCAAGCGTAAGCACCACCTCCTTTACTTGTCAATCCGCGGAGACATGAGGACCGGTATGAAGACCACGAGCAAGTGAAGGCACAAGTGAGTGAGTGAAAGCACACAAACATGCACACACATACACACACACACGTGCACAAGGTAAGATCAAAGAGAGGAACAATGGAAAGCTTCGATTGCAAAAGAGTTCTCTTACCAAAGCTCTATTCTCTAACAAGCCAACCTAAAAAATGAGCTTTCTAGCTCTTTTTATAGTTTTTTGAGTAGTTTCGGCCCTATCCAGACCTAGTGTCTGGCCTAGTTAAAAATTAGGTTCTAGGGCTTATTTGAGTGCTCAAACGAAGTCTAAAAATTATGAAAATTGGTACGATGGTACTTCTAATACTCCTCAAGCTCGAGGACTCCTCGGCTTGAACAAAATGGAGTTATAAAAATAGAAAATTGTATTTACAATGGTTTTTAGTGATGAAAATCACTATTTTTGTAGGGGATTCTTCTGAAAATTTGACATACACTTCTTAGAGCTCCCTACTTGCTCTCTCTTCTTCTATGTCCACTTCTTTTATATGCCTCCATGTTTTATGCTTGACCTTGAGTTCCAACACTCCCCCCCTCTCGAGTCGGTCGTCCCTGACAAACCCTTGTTGTAGTGGTTGTTCCAAGTAGTGCTTTGAGAGGTAGTGGCTGTTTGGTAGGAGCAAGAGCCGTCTTCCTTCCAAATGTGGCAGGGTTGGTTGTCTTGTTCTTCATTTGTCATTAAAAGCCTTTGGAAGTTGTTGTCCCTTGGTATGCGCTCCTTCCTTGGAGTCCAGCATGATTGTGTTGTTGTGAGTCGCCATTGATGGCCTCTAGATCTTGTTAAGATGATGTTCATAGTAATCATGCCAAGTACCCATAATGACTGATGGGTAAGTGAGTTCGTGCATGGGTTGAGGAAAGTATGTGCCTCGTGCATGGCCTTGTAATGTAGCCCTATGCATGCTTACTTGGAAAATGCATTGGAAGAAGTATGGTGCAAAAATTGGGAGTCTTGAGCTAAGTGCTCAAGGGTATGCCGACGAAGAGGTTTCCTAATCTATCATGGTGTTTCCAGAGTAAAGATACTTACCATGGTGAAGGATTGATCTATGTTTATCTCCTCGTGTTGTACTCACGGCATTTGTGATGGACCGTCAGCTAGTCTTTCATTGTCGATGAATGTCTGTGTGGATGGTTCATTGATGAAATTCTTTGAGTGACTCGTCCTATCTCCTCTTGTCCAAGCAACAATTGCCAAGTACTGAGAATTGAATTTCTATATATTCCTTGACAAACGTCATTGGGTAACTACACCAAGCTTAGTTTCACATATTCTCTTTAGTTCACCATAAGCAGGAGTCTTCTCATCCAGTATACATACAAAGATTTGCACGTTACCAGAACTACCCCTTGCAAATATCTCCCTGGATGCTCTCTTACATGCAATAGTTAAGCATCACTTCAAGTTGCAGACCTTCAAGCTCTGCACTCCTACCATAGTAAGAGGAAACCATAGTTGTGGATGCCATGTTCATGCCAAGTTCTTGACATCTACGAGATAAGGCAGCAATTATATCATCTGCTAGCCGAGACACACTTCTATCTAAACTGATAAATGCCCAGTAATCAACAGTTCCACCTTTAACCAAGCATGACTCATTCATGTTTCATGAGCCAAACCTGGGAACAAGTGCTTCCTCTCCCTTTTTTTTTTTGGGACAATGTCACCAAATGGAATGGCTTATTCCAATCAGGAGTGGTCAGTATTGGTGCTGTGCACAAACGTTTCTTCAGTTCGTTGAAAGAATTCTCGCATTTGTCGTTCCACTCAAAATTAGACAACAAGGCATAAAGGGGTCTAGCTATGATCGCGTACATGTGGATAAACCTACGGTAATATCCACAATGGCCCATAAAGGCTTGTACCTCTTTAACATTCCTTGGCCTTGGCAGCTCCGCTATGGCTCGTACCTTACCTTCATCTGTTGAGATTCCATTCTTAGAAACAATGTGACCTAAGATTTTACCTTGACGCACCATGAACACACACTTTTCTGGGTTCAGACACACTCGATATTCTCTACACTTGTTGAAGATCTGTCTGAGCTCAGGGATGTGGTATCTTCTTTCTTGGGAATGAGCACATAAATCGTCCACATATACTTCTAAGCTCTTTCGCAAGAACTCTTTGAAGACATGACACATGAGCCTTTGGAATGTTGTAGGTGCATTGGTGAGCCCAAATGGCATCACACAAAATGCAAAGATTCCCCACTCTGTGGCAAAAGCTGTTTTGTGTTGATCTTCTGGGGCAATGGCTACTTGATTGTAACCTGAAAATCCACCAAGGAAGCTATAAACTTCCTTGCCTGCAACACACTCCAATAGGTGTTCCGTGATTGGAAGTGGATAACTATCTCTGATCGTGGCGGCATTAACTTTTTTAAGGTTGATACACACTCGCAACTTCCCATTCTTCTTGGGCACCACTAAAATGGGGGACACCAATTCGGTATGCTCAATCTCATAGATGAATCCTGCTTCAATCAGCCTATCAATTTCTTCTTTTATTTTGGCTGCATATGTATCATTATATGTGTAGGGCTTCTGTTTGGTGGGCTTGGCATCAGTGGTCATGGGGATAGTATGAGAGCAAATTCTTGGATCTACCCCTTTCAAGTCTCTGTAGTGCCACGCAAACACATCCCTATATTCCCTTAATAGAGCTAAGAGCTCCATTTCTTCTCTTGCACTTAGGTCATCTCCTATATATGTGCATCTCTCTTCGTTCTCTTCAATGGTCACTACAATCTTCTTGGTATTTTCTTTATTATCATATGATTCTCCTACGATGGCCTCTCTCTTAGGCATTCGTACCAAAATTTTGCGGTCGTCAACTTCATATTTCTTGAAGTTTTCTGGTACTTCAAACAATGATTCCTCCTCTTCTTGTTTCACTGCTTTTCTTTTCTTTTTCTTTTGGTTGCTCTCACTTCCATCCTTTGAATTTACCGTTTTAATCCTTGTGAGAGGTTCTTCTTCTTTCTGGGTGAACACTCCTATATCTTCTAGATAGTGCTGCTCTGAGTTAAAGCAACTATCCATCACAAGAGACTCCAGATCATCGTCATTCTCTTCTTCTTCTATGACATCACTAGGGTCACATTCTTCTAGCAAGGGCTGACACATGAACACTGAAATATCATAACCCTCCTCATCACAATGAGGTGTCCATTGTTCTTCATTGACAGTAATGTCCATGGTGGCTAAGATTTCTGGCCAGCCATGAGGCTCAAATTCCTCATCTGGAATGATCATCGGTGTGTAGGCTGGGTCTCTAACTGGTCTATCTCCTGGCGAAGTTCCTTCTTCTCTTGCCTTTAAACGTTTTTCCTCTTCCTCTGCGACCTTGCACATCCACAAATGAGTATCTTCATGCAACCATGATGGATCAGGTGAACTTTCAGAATGTACAGAGATAGAATCTTCTTTCGCTTTGTGGATAGAATTCCACTGTAGGGGTGGTACATCTCTGAAGGAGTAATCCTTCAACTTGACCTTGGTGGTGACCCCTAAGTGTTGCAAGTACAAGGAGTTGGTTCCCCAATCCTGTACTATTTGCAATTGTTGTAGGAAGGGTCTTCCTAAGATCATCTCATAAACATTATTTTTCTCAAAGTCACATATAGCAAATGTGTGCTCAAACTCTACACCACAAGTGGTTAGAGTTATCCCTTCGAGCAATCCTAGAGGTCTTTCAAAATGATCGTCTGCCATTTGAAGCTTCATTCTAGTTGGTCTTAATGTGGGTTTTCCCCATTGCTTCCACAAGGAGGTGGTTGCAATAGCAACACCAGCACCTGAATCTATGATTGCTTTGGTTGTGTAACCTTGGTAGGTGATTGGAAGATAAGTATTACCTTCTTCACCCTCACACATGTCCCCTATTTTGTCTAGAGGTATCTCTGGTACTTTGGGCACATTGGAATCAAGTTCTGGGACCTGATCCTTCACATGATTCCACAGCTCAGGTTTTGCTTTGAGCAGATCTTCTACAGTGAGATGACACTGCACCTTCGTGTTCTTCACGACATCAGTGTTCCTTGGAACCACTGAGTCTTCATTTCTTACTAGTATTGTGGGAGCTCTAATCTGGAGAGATTCAGATTCCCATGGGCCTGGAAATTGAGGCAGTTCTTCTAGGGTATTAGATTCAAAATCTAATCTTTCGTCTTCTTGTTGTTTTGCTTCATCTCCGTAAATAGATGGAATGTCTTGGGGAAATTGATCATGAAGATCATCAATCTTAGGAATAGGAGGCGAGTTACCCTTCTCCTTGGCCCATTTCTCTTCTTGTATTTCCCGTAAGAACTCTTGAGAGTACTGTTGAATTGAAGGAGGCATTCCAACATCCGTGGAATTAGGACCGTAAGCTCCCATTGGTGGTGAGCTTCCTCTCTCAATAACTAGTTGAGCCTGTGGAGGTAAAGAAACTTGTGGTTTGTTTACCAACTGCTCTAATCTTTCTAGTAACCCTTAGAAATGCAAATCTGGTTTGACAGAGTTTGTCTGATTGAACTTTTGACTAGTCTCAAGTATAGCTTGAGCTTGTTCTACCATTTTCATGCACATTTTCATCCGTTCAATCTCTAAATCCGCTCTAGGGTAACTCTTGTCTAGATTTGCAGTTGTTGGCCCTTCTTGAAGTCGAGCCTGGTAGGCCTTGAACATCATGTCCAAGCCTTCTGGGGTTGGGTCTGCAAGAACAGACCCTGGTTGTGGCCTATTTACAATGGGTGGTGGGGTGGGATGAGATGGAGTGGATGGAGTTTCGGCATGCAAAGGGTTTTGAGATGCAATGTCTTCTATTTTTGTTTTTGCGTCTTTCAAGCTTTCTTCTAATTCTGATAACTTTTTATTCCACTTGCGATTGGCCTTCTCTCTGGTATCTTTCCATGTTCTTGTTTTCCTCCTACTAGGTTCTCCCGATTCACTCGACTCCGATTGCTCTTCTAGTTTATCCTGTTTTAAGGCTTGTGCTCTAGTGACAGCTTGTATAGGAGCCACATTACTGCAACTCGAACTTGAATCCGCCACTAAGCCTACCACATTAATGGGTGTAATCTTAGGCGCACGAGAGGGGTTTCTTGGACAATCTCTGGGGAGATGGTCTTTGCCACAATCAGGACAAAAAGCCTGTATTGTGATAGCTTGTCCTTGACTCAGAGATGGTGGGTGGGGACAATCACGAAGGAAATGGTCGCCCTGACATCTGAAACATGGTCCTCTAGGGGCTTGTGGTCTTACTTGTCTTAATTGGGGCCTAGGGTTAGCATTTATGTACATGAGATTGGAGTATTCAGGCTCCCAATTTTGTTCCATAGGTGATGCCTCATATTGATATGGATAAATTTCACTATGTTCAGGTGACTCTGTGTAATAAGCATGTGGACTACCTTCATGTGAGTAGTCTGAACTATGAGCATGAGAGTCATTCTCTGAGATCAATGGGGTTAGTGGCACCAATGCTCTATTTGGATTTTCCTCTCCCACAACATACTTGACTGGAATCACGTTGGCAGGAGTTGGTGGTTGGTTTCCAAAGACTGGTTATGGCCTATATGGTGCCTGATATTGCTGTTTTGGTCTATAATATGGCTGTTGGTATTGGTTCTGATACCTACCTTGTGCGTAAGGTTGCTGATAATTCTGTCTAACAACCTGCCTATTGTAGGGACAATCTTGAGCCGTATGGTTTGTGTACTTCCTTTCAATAGTGCAGTATGGGGTATTCCTTTCTCTCATGTTCTGGTTGTGCATTGGGCATACATTAGCCATGTGGTCGCCTCCGCAAGTATACACCGATTCAATGGGGTGACTCTCTGTGTTTGTCTATTTTGGACTCCTAGCTTCCTGGCAACTTGCTCTGCTATCTCATCCAACTCAGTGGAGGCTCTAGAGGTATGACTAGTAGAACTATCAGAGTCTTTATAGAGTTTGGATAGTCCTAACTCCTCACCCAAGTTGTCTTCTATGTCAATGTAGGTCCGCACACACTCTTCTATGCTTCTAGGCTCTTTCAAATACACATATGATCTTAACTTTGTGCTCAGTAAGCCATCTAAGAAAAAAGCCACTTGTTTGGCTGGTGTGGGTAACTCTGGAGTAGGGCATCTTTCTAGGTACTGTTTGAACCTTCTACCTGCTAGTTGCACTGTTTCTTGGGGTGTCTGCTTGAAACTATGGATCAAAGATGATGTGTTATGCCTGATACCACTCTTGGAAAATTCTACAATGAATTCTTCTAGTAGTTGACCTATATTGTGATAGTTGCGACTACTCAGTGGCTGAAACCAAGCTAAGGCAGTGCCCTTAAGAGTCAAACCAAATGCCTCGTACTGGGTGAACAAATCCTCAACCTGTTCAGCTCTTAACACTTGTTTGAACTCGGCCACATGATCATAAGGATCTCCTGACCCATCAAAATAATTCTTCATTGCCTTGATCACTTGAGTGGGTCTAAGGGTTCTTGTGTGCTCTCAGGGTCTAGGCAATGGAAAATCATGTTCATCTCTTGGTTGCCTATGTGCTTGATGTCTCTCTCTTTCAGGTCTTTCATTTTCAAATCTTGCTCTATTTCTGCCCACAGGGTGTGCAAAACTTACCTCAGGTCGCTCTCTAGTTCTTTCTCTCTGGGCTTCATGAGCTTGGGATGATCCTACTCCTTGGAGGCCATGGGAAACATTGGATCTTGATGGAGGGAAAATCAGTTCACTCTTCTAAGTATATGCATGTCTATCATGTTCTGTTACCAAGAACACTTTCTCTGATGTGTTATCCAAGTAGACAACTTTTCCTGGTATCTTTGGGTCCTTGAACTCGTAGATGATGACTATGCCCAATTGGCTGGGTTGATCTGGCTTGAATCTCCAAAAGGCTTCCTCTATTTCTCTATTCAAGAATAGTTCTATGCTTTTGTTATCTTGAGGAATCCAATCTGGAGTGATCACTCTGGTAAAAACTGACTTGCCTCTAGGAGTCTGGGATCCTTGTCCTACATTTCCTTGTTCTAGGTCTCCTATCTCATTCTCAGGAATGATATTTCCAAACTCATCAGTCCTATCTGGTAGGTTGGTGACCACATACATGGTTCCTTCCTTATCAATGTATGAACCCTCTTTGAACTTGACCACTGGGTGTTCAAGTCCAAAGGGTTGATCTGGATTTTTGAGTTGGACCACTGATCGCCTCAAGCCATCCTCATAGATGCGAGCACCTAATCGGTTGGTCTGAATATATTCCAATTGTGTTTTATAGGGTCCTTTCGGTGTTTGTAGATGGGCAATTCCTGAGCCACCTGCAGGTTTCCCCATGCTAAAAGACATTTCTGAGTCACTTGTGTCAGAGTTTAGTACGTAAGGACAACCACTTAGTTGTTGTGCCCAAGACTTAGCTGTATGGTTGACACTGGACTGAGAAGATCTAATGCTTTGTCTATCCTTGCCTAGTTGTCTACCAGATCTCAAGTTCATAAGCTTTGGCTAAGAGTCCAAAAATTCCCCTTGGTATGGTTCACAAATCCTTTGGAGTCCCCTTGGGTTCTTGGTCCCACCTGAGGGTCAACTTCAAAATATCCTATCTGAAAATCAATGCATTATTCTTATAAAAAACAGTTGAGGCCATGTAGGATTCGAAACAAGCTTTCCAACGAGCTATAGAGCTCAAAAAATGGACTTTGGATGAAGAAGTTATGTCAAATCAGGCTCCTGAGGATCAAAACAGGCAAACATGCACTTGAGGAAAAATCATGATTTTGTAAGAGAATCGGGATTTTGTGAAATCAGAGAATCGCGATTGTGTGAAATCAGAGAATCGCGATTGTGTGAAATCAGAGAATCCCGATTGTGTGAAATCAGAGAATCGCGATTGTGTGAAATCAAAGAATTGCGATTTTGTACCTTGAGAATCGTGTTTTCACAAAATCGTGTTTTTGCTGAAAATCGTGATTTGTGAGAATCACGATTTTGAGCAGAGAATCGTGTTTTCACAGAATCGTGTTTTTGCTGAAAATCATGATTTGTGAGAATCGTGATTTTGAGCAGAGAATCGTGTTTTCACAGAATCATGTTTTCACAAAATCGTGTTTTTGGCTGAAAATCGTGATTTGTGAGAATCGCGATTTTGAGCAGAGAATCGTGTTTTCATAGAATCGTGCTTTAGGCTGAAAATCGTGATTTGTGAGAATCGCGATTTTGAGCAGAGGATCGTGTTTTTGAAAATCGCGATTGCCAACAGAGAATCGTGTTTTAGAGAATCGCGATTTTGCCTCAAAGAATCGTGGTTTTCAAAAATTTAGAGAATCGCGATTTTGAGCACAACCACAGAATTGTGTTTTCTCAGAATCGTGTTTTTGACATGAAAATCGCGATTGCCAACAGAGAATCGTGTTTTAGAGAATCGCGATTTTGTCTCAGAGAATCGTGGTTTTCAAAAATTTATAGAATCGCGATTTTGAGCACAACCACAGAATCGTGTTTTCTCAGAATCGTGTTTTTTGGCTGAAAATCGTGATTTAGCCCCAAGGAAACCCTAATGCTCTGTATTGCACCATTGAGAGAAAATACACAAATCATACGGCTCAAGATTTTCCATACAATAGGCAGGCTATCAGACCAAGTTATCAGCAACCTTACCAGCAGGGTAGGTATCAAAATCAATACCAACAACCATATTATAAACCACAACAACAATATCAGGCACCATATAGGCCACAACCAGTCCTAGGAAACCAACCACCAGCTCCTGCCAATGTGATCCCAGTTAAGTATACGATGGCGGAGGAGAACCCTAATAGAGCATTGGTACCACTAACCCCATTGATACCAAAAAATGACTCCCATGCTCATAGTTCAGACTACTTCCATGAAGATAGTTCACAAGCTTATTACATAGAGTCACCTGAGCAAAGTGAGACTTCTCCATATCAATATGAGACACCACCGATGGAGCAAAATTGGGAGTCAGAATACTCCAATGTTATGTATACAAATCCAAACCCCAGGCCCCAAGCAAGACAAGTGAGACCACAAGCCCCTAGAGGACCATGCTTTAGATGTCAAGGTGACCATTTCATTCGTGAATGTCCCCACCAACCAACTCTGGGACAAAGACAAAACATCACCATACAAGGCTTTTGTCCTGAATGTGGCAAGGAACATCTCCTGAGAGAGTGTCCCAGAAACCCCTCTAGTGCACCCAAGGTTACACCCATCAATGTGGTAGGCTTAGTGGCGGATTCAAGTTCAAGTAGCAGTAATGTGGCTCCTGTACAGGTAGTTACTAGGGCACATGTTACACAACAAGCAAAACCATATGAGCAATCGAAGTCAAGTGAGTCAGGAGAGCCTAGTAAGAGGAAACCAAGAACATGGAAGGATACCAGAGAGAAGGCTAATCGCAAGTGGAACAAAAAGCTGTTCGAGCTAGAAGAAAGCCTAAGGGATACCAAAACAAAAATAGAAGACATAGCATCTTAAAGCCCCTCGCATGCCGAAGCTCCATCCACTCCACCTCATCCCACCCCACCACCCATTGAAAATAGACCGCAATCAGGGTATGTTCTTGCAGATGTTCAATGCCTATCAGGCTTGTCTTCAAGAAGGGCCAACAGTTGCGAACCTTGACAAGAGCTACCCTACAATAGACTTAGAGATTGAACGAACAAAAATGTGCATGAAAATGGTAGAAGTAGCTCAAGCTATGCTTGAGACTAGTCAAAAGTTCAATCAGACAAACTCTGTTAAGCCAGATTTGCATTTCCAGGGCTTACTAGAAAGATTAGAGCAATTGGTAAACAAGTCGCATGTCTCTTTACCTCCACATGCTCAACCGGTTGTTGAGAGAGAAAGCTCACCACCAAGGGAATCTTATGTTCCTGATTTCGTGGATGATGGAACACCTCTTTCAATGCAACGGTACTCTCAAGAGTTCTTGCGGGAAATACAAGAAGAGAAATGGGCCAAGGAGAAGGGTAATCCCCCTCCTATTCCTGAGATTGATGATCTTCATGATCAATTTCCCCAGGACATTCCGTCTATCTATGGAGATCAAACAGAGCAACAAGAGGATGAGAGATTAGATTTTGAATCTAATTCTTTACAAGAGTTGCCTCACTTCACAGGCCCATGGGAATCTGAATCTCTTCAAATCAGAGCTCCCACAATATTGGTAAGAAATGAAGACTCAGTGGTTCCAAGAAACACTGATGTCGTGAAGAACACTAAGGTTCAGTGTCATCTCACTGTGGAAGAGCTGTTCAAAGCAAAACTTGAGCTATGGAATCATGTGATGGATCAGGTTTCAGAACTTGATTCCAATATGCCAAAAGTGGGCTCTAAGCAAAAAGTTCCAGAAATACCTCTTGATAAAATAGGAGACATGAGCAAAGGTGAAGAAGGTAATACTTATCTTCCAATCACCTATCAAGGTTACACAACCAAAGCAATCGTAGATTCAGGTGCTGGTGTTGCTATTGCGACCACTTCCTTGTGGAAGCGATGGGGCAAACCCACATTAAGACCAACTAGAATGAAGCTTCAAATGGCAGATGGTCATTTTGAAAGACCTCTAGGATTGCTCGAAGGGATAACTCTAACCACTTGTGGTGTAGAGTTTGAACACATATTTGCTATATGTGACTTTGAGAAAAATAATGTCTACGAGATGATACTAGGAAGACCCTTCCTACGACAATTGCAAATAGTACAGGATTGGGGAACCAACTCCTTGTACTTACAGCACTTAGGGGTCACCACCAAGGTCAATCTGAAGGATTACACATTTAGAGATGTACCACCCCTATAGTGGAATCCTATCCACAAAACGAAAGAAGATTCTATCTCCGTGCATTTCGGAAGTTCACCTGACCCATCTTGGCTGCATGAAGATACTCACTTGTGGATCTGCAAGGTTGCAAAGGAAGAGGAAAAGTGCCTAAAAGCAAGAGAAGAAGGAACTTCCCCAGGAGATAGACCAATAAAAGACCCAGCCTATACACCGATGATATTTCCAGATGAGGAATTTGAGCCTCATGGTTGGGCAGAAATCTTAGCTACCATGGACATTGCAGTCAATGAAGAACAATGGACACCTCATTGTGATGAGGAGGGTTATGATATTTTAGTGTTCATGTGTTAGCCCTTATTGGAAGAGTGTGATCCTAGTGAGGTCATAGAAGAAGAAGAGAATGATGATGATCTAGAATCCATTGTGATGGATAGTTACTTTGAATCAAAGGAGCACTATTTAGAAGACATAGGAGTGTTAACCCAAAAAGAAGAAGAACCTGTCACAAGTATTAAAACTGTGAATTCAAAGGATGGAAGTGAGGGTAGTCAAAAGAAAAAGAAAAGAAAAGCAGTGAAGCAAGAAGAGGAGGAATCATTGTTCGAGGTACCAGAAAATTTCAAGAAATATGAAGTTGAAGATCGGAAAATTTTGGTACGAATGCCTAAGAGAGAGGCCATCATAGGAGAATCATATGATAATAAAGAAAAGACCAAAAAAATTGTTGTAACCATTGAAGAGAATGAAGAACGATGTACATACATAGGAGATGACCTAAGTGCAAAAGAAGAAGCAGAGCTTGTAGCTCTACTAAGGGAATATAGGGATGTGTTTGCATAGCACTATAGAGATCTGAAGGGACTAGATCCAAAAATTTGCTCTCATACTATCCCCATGACTGCTGATGCCAAACCCACCAAACAAAAGCCCTACACATATAATGACAATTATGCAGCTAAAATAAAAGAAGAGATTGATAGGTTGATTGAAGCTGGATTTATCTATGAGATTGAGCATACTGAATGGGTGTCCCCCATTGTAGTGGTGCCCAAAAATAATGGAAAATTACGAGTGTGTATTAACCTCAAAAAAGTTAATGCCGCTACGATCCGAGATAGTTAACCACTTCCAATCACTGAACATTTATTGGAGCGTGTTGCAGGCAAGGAAGTTTATCGCTTCCTTGATGGATTTTCAGGCTACAACCAAGTAGCCATTGCCCCCGAAGATCAACACAAAATGGCTTTTGCCACGGAATGGGGAATCTTTGCATTTCGTGTGATGCCATTTGGTCTCACTAATGCACCTGCAACATTCCAAAGGCTCATGTGTCATGTCTTCAAAGAGTTCTTGCGTAAGAACTTAGAAGTATATGTGGATGATTTATGTGCTCACTCCCAAGTAAGAAGATACCACATCCCTGAGCTCAGGCAAATTTTCAACGAGTGTAGAGAATATCGAGTTTGTCTGAACCCAGAGAAGTGTGTGTTCATGGTACGACAAGGTAAAATGTTAGGTCACATTGTTTCTAAAAATGGAATATCAACAGATGAGGATAAAGTAAGAGCCATAGCAGAATTACCAACACCAAGGAATGTTAAAGAGGTACAAGCCTTTATGGGCCATTGTGGATATTACCGCAGGTTTATCCACATGTATGCCATCATTGCTAAACCTCTTTATGGTTTACTGACAAATTTTGAGTGGAACGAGGAATGCGAAAATTCCTTCAATGAGCTGAAGAGATGATTGTGCTCAGCACCAATACTGACCACTCCTGATTGGAGTAAACCCTTCCATGTACATGTAGATGCTTCCAATCATGCAATAGGATGTGTGCTAGCACAACCCACCTGTGAAGGAAATCTAGATTTACCCATCGCATATGCTAGCAAACAGTTGAACGCAGCTGAACGAAATTATACCACAACGGAAAGAGAAGGTTTAGGCATGGTATATGCCGTGAAGAAATTTAGACACTATCTCTTGGCCAATAAGTTCAAGTTTTTCACTGATCACCAAGCTTTACTATATTTGGTCGATAAACCTTGCAATACAGGTCGCTTAGTAAGATGGTTCCTCTTACTAATGGAATACGACTTTGAAGTTGTTGTCAGGAAAGGTAGGACCCACCTTAGGGTGGACCATCTTTCTCGCATCACTTCAGGAGAGCCACTGCAAGGAGTGTCAGATGAACTACCTGACGCTTATTTGTTCAATTTAGAAGTTGTTCCTAAATGGGCAAATATGTTGGTACCTGTCCTAACCTTCGGACTTGCAAATAAGAACGTAAAAACAAACAAAGAAGAAATTGTACGATCACAGCAATATCAAATATTGGCAGGAAGTATGTACAAGCAAGATACTGAGGGCATACTAGCTTGTTGTGTCGAGGACGATGAACATACTAGTTGGTTGCAACAAGCCCATGAAGGACTACTAGGAAATCACTACTCTAAACAACGAACATTGCAGAACCTAAAACGTTTAGGAGTGTATTGGCCTAGCATGGACAAAGAAATACATGATCGGATTAAGAATTGTCCAGTGTGCCAGAAGAGACCCCCAGTGGAGCATGCCACTCTTTATCATGTGTCGATAATTCCAGATTGGAGTGCTCCATTGGTAGAATTTATGAGATCTGAAACACTACCCAGCGAGGCTAGTCTAGCAAGAAGACGAAGCATGGAGCAAGAGGCACAAGACTATGCCTTAATAGGGGATAACCTATATCGAAGAGGCAAGGATGGTTACCTAAGACTATGCGTTCATGAATCAGACTATTTGAAAGTCTTAGAAACTGCACACAGTAGTGTTGCAGGTGGACACTTCGGGCTTGACAGAGTAATCAAGACCATCCTATTCTCAGGACTTTGGTGGCCCACTCTTCACATGGATGCCCATACCTATGTGAAGAAATGTGACACATGTCAACGAGCACAATATCCGATCAGAAAAGATGAGATGCCTTTGAGGCCAATGATGGGAGGACGCGCATTCTCGAAGTGGGGTATAGACTTCGTTGGTCCTATTAACCCCCCAGCTAGAAACTCCCATGCAGAGTACATTATAGTAGCCACAGATTACCTTACAAAATGGGTAGAAGTGAAAGCCACAACAAAGAATGATGCTCAAACGACGGCTAAGTTCTTATTCGAGAACGTGTTCACTAGATATGGGCTACCAATAGAGTTAGTAAGTGATAGAGGTACACACTTCTTGAATGAAGTCATTGAAAATCTGCTTCAAGAATTCATGGTGATATATAAGAAGTCTGCCCCCTATCATCCCCAAGCTAACGGACAAGCCGAGAGCACAAAGAAGATCCTATGTAACGTATTGACAAAATTGGTAAATAATAAACGCTCTGATTGGGACAAACAACTTCATCATGCTGTTTGGGCATATCGAGTTGCCTACAAATCGGTACTCAATGCCACCCCATTTCAGATGGTCTTCGAACAGAATGCTGTGCTACCATTGGATTTCCTAATTCCAGCCTTGAAAGTAGCACAAGAGCACGAGTGGAATGGACATGAGTTGTCCTCCAGGATCTTTGATCTAGAACGCTTAGGTGAGACGAGGCTACGAGCAGCAGCAGGCATCTATGCTGCAAAGAAAAGACAAAAGGCATACTTTGATGCCCATGTAAAGGACAAAGGATTGAAAGAAGGAGATCTTGTGCTTGTTTATACGTTGAAGCAACATGCCCGCGAATCGGAGAAACGCGGATATGGACCCATGATTATTAATAGAATCTCCACTAGTGGTGCAGTTCAATTGGCCACTTTAGAAGGTGATATCTTGTCAAACTATATAAGTGGTTGTCGAGTCAAGTTATATCAAGAACCTCTTACAGAGGAAATGCTAATGAGACTCAACACTTCTAAGAAGCAAAAAGAAGAGGAGTTAAGGGTTTGAAAAGAAGCACAAGCAGAGGCTAGAGAGCGCATCAGAAGAAATAAGTTACGCCGACTAGGCCTAGATGTCAACACAAAAGCTCCAAAATATCACATGGACATGTGCCAAAAATCAGACCTAACTACTTCTCGAATAATTGACGGACGCCCCTTTGTGACCATAGAGGTAGGACAAGGAAAGAGTGTAAGGACTGTGAGAGCATTGAATGACTCAGGTGCAACAACTAGTGTAGTTAGACTTTCATACTGCCAAGACCTGCAAGTGGACATCAAGCCCATAGAAGCATATCTCATAGGATTGGGAGGTGTGGAAACCCCTTGTTTGGGCGAGGTGGAACTTCCCATCTACCTTCAAGATGTTCAATAAAAGTCAAAGTGCTAGTGTGTCACGATGCGGACCTTACAGAGCCACTTGTCCTAGGTCAAGATTGGATTTATGACCATGCAGTCAACTTGAACCTAAGAAGTCAACTTCTCCAAGTTTGGGTACATGAACAATGCATTACATTAGAATTAGCCAACTGCATGCTCACAGATCATGGCACCACACACTCTCTCAGTTCCTCTAAGACCAATCTTCATGAACAAGATGCTGTGTGTGTCAAAAGCTCTATGACCCAGAAGGACTCGATCACGAAAGAACAAACTCAAAGGCAAGCTGGCTCCTCTTGTCTGAAGACTCATGTTGTCACAATCAATCAACCAAAAAGGCAAGTGAATCAATACATGACAACCACTATACCAAATCGACTAAGAGAAATCAAGAACAAAGTAACTCCAAGCATGAAGCAGATTTGGGTATGGAAAAGAGAGCAACCACCAGCCTTGCCAACACAATTCCCACCCAGGCAAGCTAACGATGTGAAGACAAGAACCAAACCACCAGGACTAGCTCAACGAGAAGGCACACGACAAATTTGGGTGCCTAAGAAATTAGTTGCAGTTCAACAAGGACAATCACATATGTGGGTGGCCAAGGTGCTCTTACACGTGCAAAGGCCTATGCTCACCACCATGCAAAAGGTCTCAACAAAGAAGCCAAGGAGAGAAAAGGGTAAGAACAGAGCACAAAGACCAAAAGAAGATAAACTCAACCCTTCTACAAAAGTAAGCAGGCAATCATCAAGGATATGGGTTTGGAAGCCAAAAGCACCAGCAACATCCACAGAACCAAAGAGCCAACCACACTGGATACCAAAGTTTGGAAAGCATCCAAAGATGAAGTGGCCCGAGGTGATCTCTCCAGGGCCAAATCCTATTCTAAAATGGGTTCCAATCAGGAGGATTACATCATTTCGAGATCCAATCGACACCTCCAATCGAAGAATGCATCAAGTATGCAAGTAACATCAAAAGCCTCGACCAGCAACAACCATGTGCCTTTGGCATAACCCTGTCTTTTGCACCATTCAGGTCATGCATTTCCAAAGTATGCATCAATATAGGGCCACATTACACGGCCGTGCATAGACACAATTGAGAAATCCCAGGCACATGAGACACACTCGACATATGTAATATATTTTATTGATCCTAACCACCTTCTTCTTGTTTTGTAATTGTTCCAAAAAAAAAAAAAAGAGAATAGGTCCATGCACTCGACGACACTCATCGGTGAACCATCAGCAAGGACGTTCATCAACCAAAAAGAAAAGCCAATTGTCAATCACTGTGATGAGCATACAACACGAAGAGACAAAAATCGACTGACCTTTCACCATGGCAAGCACAACCTACTTTGGCAACATGCTCACCATGATAGATTAGGAAGCCTCTTCGTTAGCATACCCTTGAGCACTTAGCTCAAGATCCAATCTCTTGCACCATACTTCTTCCCATGCATTTTCCAAGTACGCATACATACATTACAAGGCCATGCACAAGGCACATTCCTTTTCAACCCATGCACTAATGCACTTACCCATGATCCATTCTGGGTTACAAGTACTTGGCATGAAAACTATGGGAGTCATCTTTGGAAGAATAAGAGGACATCAAGGTGACCACAACAAGAGTAAGGAAGTTATCCACCACCGTGAGTTGCTCATAATCAACATAAACCACCTCCTTTGAGCAGCTAGCGTTCTTAGAAAGCTCACAAATGCACCATAACGATAGAATACAAGGAAGAAGAACTCAGAATGGGACTACAACCAACAACCACTAGCAGTGGCAAAGTGAGCACCAGACAAAAGACTAGGGACATTGGAAAGATGGACACTACCTCTTGACGTACTACATGGGACAACCACTACAACAAGGGTCTGTCAGGGACGACAGACTCAAGAGGGGGGGAGTGTTGAAGCTCAAGGTCAAGGACAAAGGAAGTGGACACACAAGAAGAAGGAGCAAGTAGGGAGCTCCAAGAAGCACCTGTCAAATTTTCAAAAGAAATCCCTATAAAAATAGTGATTTTCATCACTAAAAACCATTGTAAATACCATTTTCCATTTTTGTAACTCCATTTTGTTCAAGCCAAGGAGTCCTCGAGCTTGAGGAGTATTAGAACTACCATCCTACCAATTTTCATAATTTTTAGACTTTGTTTGAGCCCCCAAGTAAGCCCTGGAACCTATTTTTTAACTAGGCCGGACACTAGGTCTAGACAAGGCCAAAACCACTCAAAAAACTATAAAAAGGGCTAGAGAGCTCATTTTTTAGGTTAGCTTGTTGTAGATTTCAGCTTTGTAAGAGAGTTCTTTTGCAATCGAAGATCTTCCATTGTTCCACTCTTTGCTCTTACCTTGTGCGCGTGTGTGTGTATGTGTGTGCATGCCTGTGTGCTTTCACTCACGCACTTGTGCCATCACTTGCTCATAGTCTTCATACTAGTCCTCACGTCTCCACGGATTGACAATTATGAGGTGTATCTCCTCACATTGGTACTCACCATTGTGCTAGAGTGACAACCATCAAGAGAGGTAAGAAGAAATGCACCAAAGACGTTTGAGGAGGCGATCAAGTATGCCCATATTTATGAGGACCATAACCATCCTCAATATACTCCAATGGAGACGGATCAGCCCCTCGACCCTCTTAGTACAAATAAGTTCAAGAAGAAAGTGCCATTAGGGAAAAACAAAATCGTCATTAAGAAACAGAGATCACAAGGACCTAGGTTACCTATAGAGCAGTTTGAGAGGGCCAAGAGAGGGAACATGTGCTTTAGGTGTTTGTCTCCTAGCCATTCACAGTGGAGTTTTCTAGTCAAGGAGGGGGAAGAAAAGAAGAGAGGACCAGAGAGTGGTATGGCCATTGATAAAGGCAAAAAGGTGGTCCACTTGGTGTAGACACTTCCTATTCATGGAAGCTCTAGCTACAACAGAGTGGAGGTGATGCACGAGGGTATTGAGCACACCTATTGTTTGACTCAATCATTGTGGTCACCCTAGTTTGGACCACGTGACTTGGTTAAACTTGATGGTAGTGTATATGGGACCAGGGTGCGAGTCATGATAGATGACTCCACCACTCATAACTTCATAAACTATGCTCTAGTTAAAAAGCTAAAGATTCCCCAATAGCCCACTGCACATAAATATATAGTATCTATGATGCATGAGGAAGACAATAGGATATGGGATACTATGGTATCCAATTTGGAAGTTAAGATGCAAGATTATACTGACCACATGGACTTCCAAATTATGACTATGGAGAGGACATACCTTCTGTTAGGAAGAGAGTGGCTATGGGGGTTGGGAGACACACTTAAACACAGTTATCAAAACAACACTCTTGAGTTTGAAAGAAATGGAAGTAAATTTTGGATACAGGAAGAGAGAGAGAGAGAGAGAGAGAGAGAGAGAGAGAGAGAGAGAGAGAGAGAGAGAGAGAGAGAGAGAGAGAGAGAGAGAGAGAGAGATGTACCTAGTGCACCTCTCATTCGATCTTTAGAGTTGTATAGTCTTTGTCATTTTCAGCATGTACAGGAGATCTTTTTATTATATAGTCAGGACTTTGAGCATTGTACATATATTTCATCTGATGTATATTTTCATGCTAGACATGTAAATATGGACATGTCTTTTTACTATTCTTTCTTGTAAGAATGTGTTGTTAAAAGCTTTAAAGATCTTATGTTTGAATTTAGAGATGCTTTTCCCACTGAATTACCTAGAGAGCTACCACCTGAGAGAGGGGACATTGATCATGCTATTGAGGTATTTACTAACACTAACCCTATTTGTAAGCCACCTATAGGCTTAGTGTTTCTCAGCATGAGGAGGTTGAAAGGCAATTACAAGATTATTTAGATAAGGGCTTCATTAGACCTAGTAACTCACCTTGGGCATCACCAATGCTCCTAGTTAAGAAAAAGGATGGCTCTATGAGATTATGCATAGATTATAGATCACTAAACAAGGTAACTAACAAAAATAGGTTTCCAATGCCTAGGTTGGAAGACCTATTTGATGAGTTACATCAAGCTAGGTATTTTACCAAGCTTGACCTTAGATCAGGGTATCATCAAATTAGGATTACGGCAGAGGATGTCCCTAAAATTGCATTCAGGACTAGATATGGGCACTATGAGTTTTTGATGATGCCGTTTGGTCTCACCAATGCTCTTGCCACTTTCATGAAGCTCATGAATAGTGAATTATGGCCTTATCTAGGGTAGTTTTTAGTAGATTTCCTAGATGATATTCTGATCCATAGTGCATCAGAATAGGTGCACTTGGAACACTTAAGAAAAGTATTCCAAGTGCTAAGGGAAAATTCACTCTTTGCTAAGGAGTTAAAGTGTGAATTTTTCAAAACAAAGGTTAGATACCTTGGGCATATAGTCTCCCAAAATGGAATCTAGATGGATCTTGAAAACTTAAGGCCTATTATGGAATGGCCATATCCCAGGAACCTGGAAGAGTTGTAGATCTTCCTAGGTTTATCAGACTTCTATCGAAGATTCATTAAGAATTATGCCAAAATTGTTGTTCTGATGACGGAACATCTTAAAGGGAAAGGGAAAGCCTTTCATTGGGGAGATGAACAGAAGCAAAGTATGGAGAAATTGAAAGTAGCATATAGCAGATCCCAATAAACCCTTTGTGGTTGAGACTGATGCGAGTTAATTTGGCATGGGAGTAGTTTTAGTTCAGGATGGTCGACCAATAGTTTTTGAGATTAAGAGACTAGAAGCTACTCAAAAGAACTACTCTCTCTATGAGAAGGAGTTGTATGCCATTGTCCATGCTTTGAAGAAGTGGCATCATTATTTATATGGTACCAAAGTTACGATAGTGTTTGATCAAGAGAGCATTAAGTGGCTCTCTAATCAAACAGACCTTCAAGAGTTTGATTATGAGCTTAGGTATAGGAAGGGAAAGTTTAATGTAGCGGCTAATTCACTTAGCCGCATGCCTATGCTCAATGGATTGAGTTTTACTCAGATCACTAGTGAACTACTTGAGTCCATTAGAGGGAAATGTAGGCTTGATCTTGCATATTCCGAGATTTGGGAAGCCATAGAGAATGGGGATCATGAAATATGGGTTTCTAGTGAGGATGGAGTATCAATGAGTACTCAAGAACTTAAGTTCCAGCCTCATATCATGTGAGCCAACAATCCCAAACTTGATATGATTTAAAGGCTTGAACTTAAGTTTGAGCCTCATGTCATGTGACTCAATAGATTGACAATTCATATGATTCAAAGGCTCGAACTTAAGTTCGAGCCTAATATTATGTGACACAATAGACTCAAAATTTAGAGGCTCGAACTTAAGTTTGAGCCTCATATCATGTGATGCAACAGATTCAAACTTGATATGATTTAGAGGCTCGACCCTAAGAGGTTCGAACTTAAGTTTGAGCCTCATATCATGTGATGATCCCAAACTTGACATGATTTAAGGCTTGAACGTAAGTTTGAGCCTCTTCTTTTGCATGTAACATAGTGTTCAACTTAACATTCTCGAACTTAAGTAGGATTCAAGTGGAAGAATTACAGTGTCCATGATGGATATCTATTATACAAAGGTAAGGTGTGTGTCCCTAGAGATCTTGAGATGAGACGACATATTTTATATGAGTTTCATGACACACCTAGTGTGGGACACCCATGAGTTAACAAGACTTATGATCTTGTTAAGAGGCAACTGGCCTAGACTACATAAGGATGTCCTAGAGTATGTGCTTAAGTGCACTAAATGCCAGATCAATGAAGGTGAAAGGTTGAGGATTGGAGGACTACTCCCCGCATTGGACATTCCCAATGGGAAGTGGGAGAGTATCTCCATGGATTTTATAATTGCATTACGTGTGTCTTCAGAGAGGGCATGACTCTGTCTGGGTAATAGTGGATATGTTAACCAAAATGGCTAGGTCTATTCCAACACATATGATAATGAAGACACCTGAGTTGGCTAGAATCTTTGTAGAGAACCTATACCGGTTATATGGTATTCCTTTAGACATAGTTTTTGATCGGGATAGAAAGTTTACTAGCCACTTCTGGAGAGCATTCTTTAAAAGGTTGGATACGAAACTTAGCATGAGTACGGCTGAGCATCCATAGTCGGATGGGCAAACAGAGAGGGTTAACCAAATCCTAGAGGGTATGCTTTGAGGATATGTAAATGAAAGGCAAATTGATTGGGAGGAGTGCTTAACTATAGTAGAGTTTGCATATAATAGTGCCAATCCATTTATGCTTATGTATGGATTTCAACCAAGAACTCCTTATGCAATAGGATTGCAGAATGAGAAAGTTCAAGCTGCAAAGGACTTCTTGGAATAGATGAACGATATGCTTAGGCTTGCTAAGGACAACATTAAGAGAGCTCAGGATAGGGCTAGAGCCTATGCTGGCCCTCAAAGGAGAGGCATCAACTTCGAGATAGGAGAGTAAGTCTATCTTAGAGTTCCATATAGATCTGAAACCATGAAGAGGGGACCTTGTCCAAAACTATCTCCTAGGTATTGAGGACCTTTCCAAATACTTAAGAAAAATAGGAAAGATGGCTTATCAGCTCCAACTTCCAGAGAATAGCCACATCCATCCAATTTTTCATGTTAGCCGGCTTAAGAAAAGGCTAGGTGGATCTAACAACCTCATTCCAGATTGTGAGGTGGTTGAGCCTATTTCTGTTCAATCAATTCCACATGCACTTGAGAGCATACTACACACTCGAGAGAAATGGACGAGAAGTCACTTATATAAAGAGTGTCTAGTAAAGTGGAAAGACAATTCAGAAGATAGTTCCACATGGGAGCAGGTTAGCACGCTTCAGAGATGGTTTCCCAGTTTTAGATTATCGTCCCAAGAGTTTTCTTAAGGGGAAGGATACGGGGAAACAACACAGAGATATGACCATGTATTGTTGTTACATGGGGATATAGTGGGAGTGTTGCTTGTATAGTGGGATATACTGGGAAACATTTACCATACAAAAATGGAGTTAAGGGAAGGGAAATGTAACATGGAGTATTATTCATGTGATTTGAGTTAGAGGTGTGAATCACCTCTTAGACTTTTAGAGTAGGGTACTCACATGAGTGTCAAGTGGCACTCATGTGAGAGGCCATGAATAATTGCCTCTTGTGGGTAATTAGATAGAGAGAGAGTGAGGGAATATATGAGAGTCTTCATGCGGTTATGAGGTAGGATAAGTCATCGTTCTCCATGTTCTCTTCAAGAGAGTAACTGACCTCGCGAACTTCGAAGTATGTGGTGTGAATTCCCAAAAAGAAGGGCTTCATCAAGATCATCAGGAGCTATCAATAGACACCTAATAAAACCTAAGCAATCTCCTTATTTTAAAATATAAATTAAACCTCAATGTCTATTAAAGCCTAAGCATTGTACTCATAGTCTCCAATTGTTTGGAAATGGGTGCCTAAATAGTCCTATATACAAACTCATACATCAGATAAGCTCAAGCCTAATCACGTAGAAGTCCTTGCATCATTTCGTAAACAGATTTCAATCCCTAATAATTGTAAATTTAATGCTTTCACTTATCATTGTAAATATTCAAGGAAACATAATTTTACATATAATCCTTGTAATATCAACTTTAAACCTTGCAACATTTAAATGAGCTTCCCTTAAGATGCCTATACAATGTTGAGCATATGCATATACATAGTATGCATAAGTCAATCTAGAGACATGTATTAGGCATATCTTGCGCCCCATTTGAGTGTGCACATCAAGGAATAAATCTTGGGGACTCATGTTAGTATTGAAAAGGGACCACAAAATCACCATACTAATATCTTGTGTCTCCTAGAATATTAGCATGTGTTCTTCTTGTCCTAGCAGATCATATTGGCATCTTCAAAGCAAAGTACTATGGAAGCATCGAAGATCAACAAGACACATATTGACATATGCAATCTCCTTGTAGAGAAAGGCCCTCCTCACCCACACCTGAATTTGGAGAGGAGCCAAGGGAGATTCCTTCATATGCAGGGGATCCACATACCTCAGATAAAGGGACACTATTACTAGATGAAATGAAGAAGAGTGACATTTCAAAGCTTGCTCAGATGTAAACCATCACACCTGGCTTGACCATAGCTTTGAGAATGTGGAAACACTTCACACAACCCCATATGAGGATATGGTTTCGCTTGTACACCATCACAATAATGTTTTACATGTTTCTAGCTTACTAAGTACCCATTGAGCAAGCACTTATGGTAGAGGATTTGCACACATTAAGAAGTATCCCTACATCCACTAATCATCAATAAAAAAGGATGAGAGGCACAATACCATGTTTTTGACTTCCTCAAGCCACTGTGACACATGCGCATTCACCCACAATTGGTCCACAAAGAACTCTGCCTTTCACAATCCACTTGACTTGTTTGGATACCCAAGGTGAAGTTCAACAACAAAAAGCACAACCACAAGCAGAACACCTGCATGAAGAGAAATCAATGAGCACAACAATAGTCATACTAGATACAAAGGAACAAGGACAAGCACAAGGATAGGCCTCAACTTTTTTCTTTTTTAAGGGGAGGTCACCACAATGCAACAAGATTAAAGCCTAACCTTTGATGCTAAAGTTCCGCTTAATGATTATTATCAAGGGTTTCAATTTTTTGACACTCCATTCGCATGAATATGAATAGTTGAACTAAATGATATCTAAGACAAACCAAGAAGAAGATGATAGAGATCAAGTAGAACAACTAGAATAACCATCCCACACTAAAGCCATCTAATGACTTTATATGAGGATTACCAAATTTCAAACCTAAAACAAGGAACAAGGAGGTGCTCAAGTACAGCAAGGGATACAAATCCACAAATTCAATCAGGTATTTCTATCAATTGTCCATGCTTTGGTCAATGTTATTGATGTGATCGAAACAATTTTCAACCTCCATACCAAATGACAACCAGCTCATTACAACCTGTGAGTTCCACTCAACCACTACACTCGGACATTCACAAAGGTCAATTCTCAGTGGATTTATCCCGCTGCTAGTACCACCATTGGATCTATATGCCCTTGACACCCCATCTCATTTCAATCTCACCATTAAAACCTTCTCATGTGACTTCCAAATGATATTTGACACTCAACCATTCATAACAACAATATTGACCCTTAAAACCCATTTCCACACTTCATTTTCATCACTCTGTCACTTTGTGCTTCATAATCTTCTACAATTGGTCCCCTCCCCAACCTCTTTTTTGGTTTTGTGTTTTTAGATCCATCACTCTACATCATTGGTCTACTTCCCAACCCCTTTATCACTGCAACCACCACTCCACCCTAGAACACACACAAACACTAGGGTCACCTTCTATCTCCACACAGAACCGTCCACACATGATTTACAATTACCGCCTCACAACCAACCATAGCAGAAGATATGGGCATTTCCCCACCCCCTGCCCACGTCCCCTATCGCACCCCCTCCTCCCTCATAGAACACCCCACCTTTTTTCCCTTCTCCTTCACATAACCTATCCCCCCTTTTGCATTCATGCACACAAACTCCATATACACATCATATGGTATATAATCATATCTTTCCCAAATGCTCTCGTACTAATCAAGTTTGAGAAGACTACACTATCCTCAACAACCTAAACAAAAAGTTATAAGAACAATTGAGCATGATTCTACCTCAATTCGGCTCCTTATTTGTAGAAAATGCATCCCTCAATGATCGCTACACCATGTTGAAAGATGGCCATGCTATTTTGGAGACACAAGTAGATAACAAACATAAGGATGAAATAAAGGCCATTCAACACAACATTTTCATGAACATGGAGAAAAATGCAAAGCTATCTCAAAACATTAGCCTACTCAAAAGGCACTTGGAAGCTGCGAAAGAAGAGAACACATGCTTGCAAAAGCAAAACATGGATAACTTAGAAGCCATGCTGAATCCAAACTTAGATGCACCACTCAGTCCTTCCAACTTTCAAGTTGTGCCATCTCTTCAAATAGGGATTGTTCTAGAGGATCATATGGCACCCTTAGAAGTACATGATGCCCAAACGAAAGAGATCAATGCATTGAGAGCTTCACAATGATCATCTAAGAAGATCATCATCATTGAACCATCCATGGAACCACTCATAGAGTTAGAGAAACTATGAACATAAGTAAAATCATTAATCGCCAAGGTGCATGAGTATGAACTAAAAATGAACATCACACTAGACAAGCCTTCATCTCTCCTTGTCTTCTCAAACCTTGAAGAATTTTCTTCATTTCACATGGAACCAATCTTTGAAGAAGATTACAATACACAACCTATTATTGGTGGACGAGTCACCAGTGAGAGCAAAGATACATTCAAAGTTGATAGGCCAAAATGGATAAAACAGGTAGAAGAATCGGGTATTACTCACTCAACACATGTGGACGTGTAGGAGGCTATCTTGTCCATGTTTGGATACCAAGTGTTGAAGTCCATGTATTTTAAAAAGCTAGCATCTTGATAACGTGTGCATGTTGAGGAAATATACTTATGTCCATATTTCATGATGATGGATGAATATCACATAGATATTATAGGAAAACCACCAACCTTTCCAACATAGTTTGAACCATCTGACATAACAAATTTGATGTGTAAAGGGATTATATTCTAACCCGATTGCCGGACCTAGCTATTGAAGGACTCTCCAGAGATGTAGCAGACTTGGAACAAGGCACTAATGCACAACATGCACAACCCATGTTATGGAATTGTTCCTCAATTCCACAATAAAAAATCATTTGCATTTAAGGTAAAGAAAATACCCAATGTGAAAATTTACTCAAACATCCATACTTGGAACCTCCTCAAGGTGAACCGACTATAGCATACATAATGGGAACATTCAGACATTGGGAGCCATGACTCAAGCACTAGATGTTTCTTGTAAGATGACATTAAAAATCTTTGACATAATGATCATAGTCTTTAGAGTATTTAGAAAATTGAAGAAGCCACACACTTGGGTTTGAGTATGGGAACTTAGATCTAGTCTATGATCTCAAGACTACTTCCACATGATAGAAATTGTATGCATGGTGCTATTGCATCAATTACCTCATAGCATGTTACAAGCAAACCTTCCAAGTTGCCTTCACTAATCGTTTCTAGGAGTACCTCTCAACGATGTTCATTTCAAATCACCACAAGTTTCTATGAGTACCACTCAATGGTGTTCATTTAAAATTTGACATATACTTCACCTCTTTGCATGTGAAACCATCCAATATTTGGAGCATTAGAATCTCCCACATGATCACACCCCATGATCCGTTGATTGTTACAAGCTAGAGGAAGATTTGGCTAAGGGCATCTATATCGATGAGCATACCATCTGCATCAAGATCCTCCAATGCTACATTGATCACACCGGTACAACAGACACAAGAGGGAGGGTAGTGTTGATGGATGAGGCCAAAGTGCTAGTACGATTATGGGAATGAGTAGGCACAAAATGCCAAGAGCATGTAAGAGGTTGCCTATGATGCCCCACTTTTATTTTTGTTTTTACTTCATTACCTTCAGCAATGAATTTTTCACTATCCTTTTATAGAAAAACCCGGTTTTGTAAAATAAAACTCCATCTCGTCCATGTCAAGGAGTACTCAAGATTAGAGAGCATATGTAGAACCCACAAACCAAATTTCATGATTTTTGGAATCTATTGGAGCCTTCAGAATAATGTAGGAACCTAACTTTTAAGTATGTTGGACACTAGATGTGAAATTGATCAAAACTAGTCAAGAATATATAAATAGAGCTTGGATGCTAATTTTGGGGTGGTTGGACATTTGCATGCATCACTTTCCCATGATTTCCATATCACTCTCATGTCTTCATGATCGATAATTTAAGGTAGAATCTTCATTGACATTGGTACTCACCATTGTTCTATAAGGGGAACAATACATTTTACCCTCTATTTGTCCACCATAATAGTATATTACTCAAGATTTTTGAGATTCATGCCTCAATTGTGTCAGAATCAATTGTGTCATATGTCACACAATGGGTTTGGAAGTCTTGTCTGAAAATGATATATTCCAAAAATTTCCTTTGTATATTTTTCAATCTATTAAAGTTGCAAGTTTCAAAAACAAGTGCAAGGTTGGCACTATGCTTTTATTAGCACTAGACAACCCTTGAATGGTTTACACAAACATCTATGGAGAGATGCCCACAAGATCTCTTAGTGGTGCATTATACTTCATCATCTTTGTGGATAACTTAATGAGAATATTTGGGCATATCCTTTGAAGCCAAAGGCTCAAGTATTATTTGTTTTCGAAAAATGATTAGGTATGATTGAGATAGATATTCATAGAAAAGTTGAAAGCATTTTCGTGTGATAATGGTAAAGAACACAAGATTTCAACAACTACTTCCAATGCAAGGACATGTAGAGGGATTTGATCTCTCCATACACTCCAACATAGAATGGTGTATCAAAATGGATTAATATAACCATCAAAGAATACCTATTGTCAATGCTATATCATGCTAATGTGACAAAGGGTCTTTGGGTAGGGGCACTACTAACAACAGTGCATGTGTTTGCATTGTCACTGAACTCAATCAAGAGGCTATAGGTAGCAAAGAAGATATAGACTAGATAGTCTTCAAAATATTATCACGTGAAGGTCCTTGGTTGTGAGACCTCTGTGCATGTGCTAAAACAACTTTGTCAGAATCTTGATGCCAAGATTTCTCCTTACTTATGGCACATGTGGAGAGTTTGGATATTGTCTATGGGATTTGGTATCCACAAAGGTTTTCCACAATAGGAACATGGTATGAGACAAAGTCCAGTAGAAAACCATAAGAGAAGTGGGGATTAAGTGGGTCATTTTTCATGACTTTGGCATGACCCTTGCAAACTTTGTATAGAATACTTTGTAGATTCTATGCCCAACAAACAACATTTCTCTCCCATTTGAGGTGTTGACTGAGAAACTTGGTGACCATGTGAAGGAGGTACCAATTTGTCATTTTCTGGCATCTAAGACACCTACTCTATGAAATTCACGTAGGGTTTCAAGACCTCTAGAAAGATTTATTCTAAACATCAAATACATCATGACAATTGATATAGGAGAGCCCTTAAGCTACAAGGAAGCTATGGGGGTTGAGGACCATGGCATGTGGCTAAATCAATGGAAACTGACATGGTGGGAGTTCTCAAGAATGACACTTGGGGATTGGTCACTTTGCTAGATGGTAAGAAAGCAATAATCTAAAAATGAGTGTACAAGCTAAAGAAAACTTCCCAAAAGACTCCATCCAAGTGCAAGGCCTAACTCATTATAAAAGGATTTTGATAGGACCAGGGCATTGAATTTGAAGAATTTTTTTCTTTGATGGTCAAGATGACAACTTTGGAGATGATTCTGGAAATCACTACACATGACGTGTTGGAGATTACCTAAATGGAAACACAAATAATGTTGTTACATGGTGATATCCATGATGAGTTATATATGGACCAATCAAAAGGTTTCATGGTACAAGGAAAAGAAAACTTGTATGTAGGTAAAAGAAGAGCCTTTATGATATGAAGCGATCTCAATGCCACATGTATCAAGAATCTGATGTTCATTTGTGATTTGAGATTTGAGCATAGTAATCAAGATCCATGTCTCTATATAAAGAGAAGACGTAACATGTTGATTCTTGAAAGTGTTGAGCCAATCAAAGGTCAAGCTTGTCAAAGTCAATGTATTCAAGTATGAAGGCAGTCAAAGGTCAGAGTGATGACTTTGCAAGTGATGCACAAGTGGTGCAAAAGTACAAAGTGGTGCACAGGTGGTGCACAAGGGGCTGAGAACAAGGTGCACATGTAGTGCACAAACAATTTATTCATAATGGTTTTGCAAGAAAAGATAAATGCAAGTCACAGATTGGTCTTTTTGTAAGGTTTTCAAGGGTTTTAAGTGTTTTGGAAGGTTCAGGTGAACCTTCCCTTATGCACACATTTTGAAGAATTGAAGGTCAAAAGTGAAGTCATATGAAGAGGAAGTTGTATACACAAAAGTGTAGGTATGCCTCCCCATTTAAAATTCTGTTTCTCTCCTAAAATCATTAGAGGACAAAACAGAGTTGTTGGCTTTACACATTTTAATAATTCTTGAGACATCCAAGTGAGCACCAAGGTACATTATCAGTTAGAAGCGACATACATGAGCGGAATCGACACTCAGAACAAGGCATTAGCATTCTTGGAGTTAGACTCAGCAATAGAGAGCATAGTCTACACGAGAGAGAGAGAGAGAGAGAGAGAGAGAGAGAGAGAGAGAGAGAGAGAGAGAGAGAGAGAGAGAGAGAGAGAGAGAGAGAGAGAGAGAGAGAGAGGAGGGAGGGAGGGAGGGAGGGAGGGAGGGAGGGAGGGAGGGAGGGAGGGAGGGAGGGAGGGAGGGAGGGAGGGAGGGAGGGAGGGAGGGAGGGAGGGAGGGAGGGAGGGAGGGAGGGAGGAGGAGGAGAGGAGAGAGAAGAGAGAGAGAGAGAGAGAGAGAGAGAGAGAGAGAGAGAGAGAGAGAGAGAGAGAGAGAGAGAGAGAGAGAGAGAGAGAGAGAGAGAGAGAGAGAGAGAGAGAGAGAGAGGGAGGGAGGGAGGGAGGGAGGGAGGGAGGGAGGGAGGGAGGGAGGGAGGGAGGGAGGGAGGGAGGGAGGGAGGGAGGGAGGGAGGGAGGGAGGGAGGGAGGGAGGGAGGGAGGGAGGGAGGGAGGGAGGGAGGGAGGGAGGGAGGGAGGGAGGGAGGGAGGGAGGGAGGGAGGGAGGGAGGGAGGGAGGGAGGGAGGGAGGGAGGGAGGGAGGGAGGGAGGGAGGGAGGGAGGGAGGGAGGGAGGGAGGGAGGGAGGGAGGGAGGGAGGGAGGGAGGGAGGGAGAGAGAGAGAGAGAGAGAGAGAGAGAGAGAGAGAGAGAGAGAGAGAGAGAGAGAGAGAGAGAGAGAGAGAGAGAGAGAGGAGCAAGAGACACATTTAACTAGTGTGATGCAGAGAAACAAAGAGAGAGACAAGTGTGCAAGGAAGGTGATCAAGTGTGTAGAGAGAGAGAGAAAGAGTGCAAAGAACCATCGAAGAAGGCAATCAAGGTGGAACAAGATACCATTGAGGAGGTGTTGCATGTTGATAGAATGGCCCTTCCTCCTTCCCTATTGGAGGTTGAGTGCAAGGTGTGCACAAGAGCAAGCTACTGGAGGGGGTTGAGGTCTAGTACAGAGAAGTTTGACTCCACAAGTGTTGAAGACAGGGAAATCTGGAGGATAAATGATTAATTTGAATTATGAAAGATTGTTAAACTTAGAAATTACTTAGTTGGATGTCTATTTTTTGGTTAATTGGATTTTTAACAGACAGTTATATCGAAGTTCATGTGGATGTCATAAGGGAGGGAAGACATTACACTTGACAAGGGTGGAGAAGACAAGAAGTGGTCGAAGGAAGAATGAAGGAGAACTGCAAGAGCAAGTGCGCCTCATGAAATCAGGAGCAGCATGATGCTTTTTCTACGAAGAATGAAACTCTGAAGCAGATATTTGTATTCGCGATTATAAAATCTCTGTAATTGAAAGCTTTTGGCAGATGTTTCTTATATATTTTGTTTGATGTGTGAGGAATGTTGACGAAAGTACTTGCGCAGACATGTGTAGAATTGTAACATGTAATTCCATTCACTCTGTAATGTGTGTTGGATGAAGTTAAGGATTTTTGACATAGTATAAGTAATACGAGAATGAAAGCCTGTTTGAAGGTAGATTCTTTGTTGATGAAGACCAGTGTGAGTAGGTTAATCAATTTGAAAGTTAATTTGTGATGTGTTGATCTTCGAACCCCAACACATTTGGCGATCCTACTGTGTTGCTAATGCAGCAAGACATACATGAAAGAACGAAAAAGACAATTTGGTAAAGTGTATTTTACAAGAGCGCAGGCAAGGGTAGCTAACGTGGAGTCATCCTCAAAATTTTATGATTGGTATGAAGCAGAAGAGGAAGCCGATCTGGACACTGTATAGGAGGAAGGAGAAACAGGTGCAGCAGAGGCAAGGTTAGTGGGCAGTATACTTGGAGCGCTATTCCTAACAGAAGCAACTGTAGGGGTAAGAAGATGGCTCCAGTTTGACCCACTTGCAAGGGCGACCAATCAAAGAACTAGGCGTACACCTCAACCACAACCAATGACGCAACCACCTCCCAATCCTAAAGTCAAATCAGCATATTTCAGAGGAGGCTCTAAAGAAGATGCTGATTGTCATGTTGCTCAGTTTGAAATTAAATGGATGGAAAACGCTTATTAGGCAGTATATGGTGATGTAGTTAAGCTTCAACAATTTGCAGCTACCTTGGAAGGACGAGCGATGAGCTGGTTCATTCAATATGGTTTAGCTCATTTTTGCATACAATGCATTAAAAACAACATTTTTGCAGAGATCTAGGAAGGAAAAGACTCCTTCTGATATTTTGAGAAAATTACGAGTGATCAGACAGAAAAACATGCAGGTTGAGGATTATGCTCAGAGATTTAGGATACTTGTGGATAGGTTACAGGGGAATGAGAGACCTACTGATGAGATGGTAGCAAGTTACTTTCTAAAAGGACTACAAAGTGCTATCAGACACGCAGTGGCAAGTGTGGATATTGCTAATGGATTTAATGTATTAGTGTTAGCAGCTGCACACATGGAAAGAAGGTTTGGAAGGGCTAAAAAGAGACATTCTGATTCTGGTTTAGAGACTGAATCTGATTCAAAAACGGAGTCAGACAACGGTTCAACGGATTCTGACTCTGATGACCAAGAATAGTGGGGAAAAAGCATCGCAAGCATAAGGCTAAGCAAAGTAAAGAGGAGGCATGGATTAATAAGCTAAAGAGACATGGATATTCCATCGTAGCTCCAAAGGAAAAGAGATTTTGTGATATCTGTGACAAAGAGGGACATACAACAAATCAGTGTTGGTACAACCCCAAGCATAGAGGGCAAAGTTTGCGGCAAGATAATAGGAATATTAATGAAGTAGCCGCCAATCAGGCTATTCCCGTCTAGGGGCGGGGTAATTTTCAGAGGAAGCAACAAGTAAGACATCCATGGAGAGATCAAGTGAATCAGCAAGGGAATAACCAACAAGGGAATCAGCAGGGTCAACCGCCACGGGTGATGCCTTGTGGATATTGTTCAACTCTCGATCATTGGATAGGACTGAATTGTCCCTTATGGGTAAAGCATAGGCAAGAGAGAGGTATACACGTTCTCAGGTACAATCATAATAATCAATAGGGCCAGCATCAACAACAGGGGTAGCAGGCGGCTCAGGCAAATGCCATGCTTATAGAATGGCCAGATCAAGAGGATAGGGGGACTGATGCACCAAGTACATCTGAGAGTATACACGTTAAGAGTGATAACCAATGGTAGTGTGATTGTAAACAATGTGGGAAAGGCAAAGAAGTGGAAGTGTTGGCAGTTACAAGATCAAAAAATAAAGGACCTATTAATTGGCAAGAACAAAGACATATCAGAGACAAGGTCTTGAAGCAAGTTCAGGACGAGCAACACAAACAGGTAAGGTTTGTAAGTCAGATAGAGCAACAACAAGAAGTAGATTTGATACCTTCAATAACAGAGGGGAATAGGAGTCAGAGCAAGCAAGATCCGGAAAAAGATTGGTTTGATGTAATCATTAGCTCACCGTTACCATTGTCTTTGGATCAACTTTTATCTTTGGTACCAGCATTTCGAGAAAAGTTGTTGAAGAGGTTACTTGGGCAGCATTTAGAGCCAGAAATTAGGACGGTACCTTAAACTTTGGCCAATAATGTTGATCCAACAGACGTTGACTTTGTAGTGCCAGTAATTCAAGTACAGTACGACCAGAGGCGATTTCACAAAGTGTTGCTTGATGGGGGATCAGGGGTAAATATATTACCTGAGCATATTTTTATAGATATGGGAAGAGGGGCATTGGCTCCAACACCTTTTCAAGTCAAAATGGCAGATCAAACTTGGGTTCAACCAGTTGGCATTCTGAAGCAGCAACAGATTATCATTTTGGGAATGTCATTTATGGTAAATTTTATTGTCACTAGGATGTCTGAGTCAGCATATCCATATGAAATGTTGTTAGGGAGACCTTGGTTTAGGATTGCTAAAGTCAAGCAGGATTGGGGTCTGAATGTGGTAATGATCACAAAAGGTAAAAACCAAGCGACAATTCCTATGCGAGGAAGAAGAAATATGTTAGTACAGGAGAAACCACTCATGGCTTAAACAATTAACTTAGCAGACAAGATAGAAGATGATGAAGAGGAAAAGTTTTTGCAAGCAAATCCAACGGTAGTACCAGTATTAGAAGTTGATGTGGCAGGGGTATTAAGTAAGGACAATCCGATTGTGTAGAATGTATATGGGCCAGTTCCGGGTGAACAGGTTGAAGGTGCACAAATACAAAAGATGTTCGAACAAAGTATGGAAACTCCAATACAGCAGCGGTTGGAACAACAAGAGAAAGAAGTAATAACTCTGGCTGAATGGATATATGATCAGAAGTATGCAGGTTCTATGCTGGTAAAGGAGGAGGAGCTTCAAGAGGTTAATTTAGGGACAAAAGTTGAACCAAAGATGGTGCGGATTGGTAAAACATTGGAAGGAAAGTTTAGGGAGGATCTCATTTGCTTATTAAAAGAGTATGTAGATGTGTTTGCTTGGGATTACTCTCAAGTGAATGGTATAGACCCTGATTTGCATCAACATCAGATTAATCTGAAAACGGATGCAGTACCTGTAGCGCAGCAAAGATATAGAATGAATCCTAACTTTGCTAAACAGGTGAAGGAAGAAATTGATAAACTATTGGTAGTCGGATTTATCAAACCTGTGAATCAGGTGACTTGGCTATCTCCTAATAGTGGTCCCGAAAAAGAATGGGAAGCTCGGAATTTGTGTCGATTATAGAAAGTTAAATGCGGCAATGGTTATAGATCCGTTTCCTATGCCGTTTTGTGATGCAGTGTTGGACGCAGTAGCAGGGCATGAAATGTATAGTTTCTTGGATGGATTTTTAGGGTATAATCAGATTAGTGTGGCTGAGGAGGATCAGCATAAAACAACATTTATTACTGAATTTTGTGCTTATGTGTTTTGAGTGATGAGTTTTGGATTGAAGAATGGACCGCCATCATTCAATTACGTGGTGCACAAAGTGTGTGAACCTTATCTACAGGATTTTATGCACGTGTTTGTAGATGATTTCTCGGTCTTTGGTAAGAAGGTACAACATATGCTGCACCTGAAATCATGTTTTGATAGATGTCGGCAGTTTAGGATGGTGTTGAATCCGTTTAAAAGTGTTATTGCAGTCACAAGTGGTATTCTATTAGGCCATGTCATTTCGCAAGAAGGGATGGCTATTGATGTTATGAAGATTGAAGCTATTAGCATAGCTAAAGCACCAACCAACGTGAAAGAACTAATGCGGTTTGTTGGTCAGATTAAGTGGCATGCTAGATATTTACGGTATTTAGCAAATATCTCTCTACCACTTATGCACTTGACCAAAAAGGATGTTCCATTTGTATGGGCAGATGCTCAAGAGAAAGCATTTAAATTGTTAAAGAAGATGGTGTCGGTAGCACCAATTTTGCAACCACCCGATTGGTCATTGCCATTTCACATATTTGTTGATGCATCGGATGTGGCTGTAGGAGCAGTTTTGATGTAGCAAAAAGAGAAAGGATGGTATAGACCCGTCTATTATGCTAGTAGAGTATTGTGTGCGACTGAAAGGAACTACCCGGTGATAGAAAGGGAAGCTTTGGCAATGGTATATGCTCTTAACAACTTTCGACATTATTTTTTGGGCAATAAGGTTGTTTTTCATGTGGATCATCAGGCTTTGGTCTATTTAATCAAGAAACCCTTATTAACAGGACGATTAGCCAGGTGGATGCTTTTATTATAGGAATTTGATTTTGTGATTATGCACACTCCAGGAAAAGACCATGCAATGGCAGATTACTTTAGTAGATTGGATTCAAGAGAAGCACCTACAGGTGTAAGTGATGAATTTCCGGATGCTGAGTTGTTTAATGCATAACTAGTGGAAGCAGATTCTTGGTATGACCAATTATTAGTTTTTCTAACATATGGTTCATTACCACAATACTTAACACCTGATCAAAGGAAGAAGTTTGCACTTAAAAGTAGGCCGTATTTGGTTATAGCTGGGGTGTTATACAAAAAAGGGGTGGATTAGGTCATAAGGAGGTGTGTATCAGAATTTGAACAACCAGTCGTGTTATAGGAAGCACATTCAGGTCTAGCAGGAGGTCATTTGTCAGGGGATATTACAGGGAAGAAAGTTTTACAAGCTGGGTTATGGTGGCCGACTGTTTTAAAGGATGCGCATGAATATGCTAAAGGATGTGTGATTTGCCAAAAGTTGGGCCAACCTAATAATTCAGATCGAATGTCTAATCATCCAGTTTTACCATTCGATCCCTTCCAAAAATGGGGCATGGATTTTGTGGGGCCCATTAAACCTACTACTCAGTGGGGAAGTAGATATATACTTGTAGCAACAGACTATTGTACGAAATGGGTGGAAGCAGTGGCACTCAAGGATAATAAGGCAGCAAGTGTGGCGAAATTTCTTTATCATAATATTATGACCAGGTTTGGATGTCCGATTGAGTTGGTAAGTGATAGAGGTACTCATTTCCTTAATGAGGTGATTTCAAAGTTAACAAGAATTCATTTAATCATGCATAAAAAGACTACAACATATCATCCACAAGCAAATGGTCAAGCAGAAAGTACGAATAAAACCTTAATGTGTAGTCTTAAAAAGCTAGTGCATGACAATAAAAAAAATTGGGATTTGTTACTTGAATCAGCTTTGTGGTCATTCAGAACAACATTTAAAGTGACAACAAGAATGACACCATTTCGATTGGTATATGGTTTGGAGGCAATAGTACCTATGGAATTTGTAGTTCCAAGTTTGCGAGTCACAACAAAAAAGATGTCTCCTGAGCTATTGGTTAAACACGAGAGCAAATATCTTCTTCAGATGGAGGAGGATCGTTTGGTAAGTGCATATATTACCGAGGTAATTCAAAGGCACAGAAAAGCTTGGGTGAATCAGAATGTGAAGTTTAAGTTATTTAAAGAAGGGGATTGGGTGATGGTGTATAATTCTAAGCTCGGACCTCATCCAGGAAAGCTTACATTGAGATACAAAGGCCCATATCAGATTGTGCAGGATTTAGGACAAGGAACTTTTCGAGTGGCAGATGTGTTTGGCACAAGGATGGACCAACCAATCAATGGATTTAGGCTGAAACTATTTGAAGGGAAGCCGTCACATTTGGATTGGTTATCTTCTAATGTTGTGCAAGTGATCCATCATCCTGAAAATCAAAGCAACAATGTTTGTGATCATTGTAGTAAGAAGGCTTATTTCTGTGCATTTTCATCCGTGGTGAAATGTTTTCTTGATTCTTGTTGGTCCAAAATTACGTTAAGTACTTTCTTACGATTACAATGGGTTCCATGTCCAAAGCTACAGTATAACATTTTGCTAAGGGTTATTCCACAACCAAAAATTGAGAAGGAGGTATTAGTGGATCAGATTGCAGATGCAAAGGGATATTCCGAGGCAGCAAGTAATGAATTTCTGGAAACAGGTACAACAAGGGTTGCAAGTGGTCAGAGATATGACGAACAGGTGTATCAGGGGGAACATGAACAGGAAGATGGTGCTCAGCTAGATATTATCTTGCAAAGTAAGGTTAGTCGGTACGTTGTGGTGGGAAGGTCGTGCACCAAACAAGGGAGTGTTAATGAATTTAAATATCAGTTTGGTATTCTTGAGGTGCGCATTAGTTTTAATGATTATCAAGGCATGCGTAAAAGATCTTTTAGGCGTGTTATGGTAATGCGGGAAAACAGGCTCCTAATGATTTTTAAAGTGACCCATACTAGAATATTATTGAATTGCATGAACTGGTACGTGAGTAAGTACATCAAACATTTTGGTCAGTGGTAAGTCAAACATTTGCACCCGCGGTACTTGTGTTCTCAGTCCTATTTTATGGCCCCAATAGTAACGTCTCTTCCTGTGTCTACTGTGTTGGGGCATGAACCAGAAGTCATGTGGGGACGTATGAGAAAGAGAGAAGCTGTGTTGCGCAAAGAAGAAACCACAATTGAGGAAAGTAATAGCTTGCTTCAGGATGACGAGGAGGAGATATCGACACCATTAACGACTACCAAATTTGTGTAAACTCTCATGGAACCATTTATGGACTTCAAGGTGGAAATTGATACACAGTCCACCACAAATGAGAATTGGCTCCATAAGATCGGTTTATTTCAATTTGATACTTTGCCATGGGCGAGATGGCGATGCAACTACTATGCAAAAAGTCAGCTGGAGATCATCTGAAAAACGAAAGGTCAACTGGCATTACAAGTAAAATTTTTGCGTGAATTAGTTGCTTGGGTGTGTGCGTTCTTTGGGTTTAAGCACTCTATGTAGAGAATACTTTGTCTTATTCTAGACACAACCATTGTATTTTTCATTGTAATCAAGATACAAAAGCTTTCCATGCAAGTGTTGTACTTCTTCTTCTTCTTCTTCTTCTTCTCCTCCTCCTCCTCCTCCTCCTTTAAATAGTCAAGTCCCTTTTTGCTAAAGAATGCCCCAAAAAAATTTGGCATGCATGGTGGGATGCACGGAGGCTTGAGCATAGGAGAGCCAATAATTTCAAAGTGGAGAAGAAGTGCAAAGGTACCAACAATATTGGAATGAGAGGTAATTTTTCTTTTGCTTGGAACTCTCTTAGCCTAGGAAGGAGAATGGGCATCTCATGACCACAACCCAATCTCAAACTTTGAGGGTCCCTTGTCAAGCAACAAGAAGAAAAACTATTGAAAGGTCAACCATCCCTCTCTCATCAACATCCTCAGTAAGAAATATGGTGTCTCAGGTAGACCTAGAAACTCTACGTTCAAGGTTAAATATGAAATTTCCCTCTTTTAGAGGACTCGTGCATGAAGAGCCTAATGAATATGTTAGAAGATTTTTGGCCTTATGCAAAACAAGGGACTAATGGGAAGGGAAGATGCATTTTTAATTCTTTTCCCAACAACATCAGAAGGGTCAGCAAATAAATGGTTCAGTCAATTTGTTGACAATCATTTTACTACATGGGACTTAATGAAGGATGCTTTTAAGACACAATTCCAACAAGGGAATACAACAAAGAATATTATTCAAGAATTAGAGAACTTAAGATTAAGTAGTGGAGAAACATTTCCAGAATTTATCACTAGAGCAAAAGTCCTCATTAATAAATTACCAGACCCCCCCCCTCATGACTTCTTTTTCAAGAAGTGGCTCGCCAAACCACTTTCAATTTTAACACAATGCAAAATTAAGGAGTTGGTGCTCCCTACAACAACAATTGAGGAATTTATTTCTAAAGCAACAAGGATAGAGCAAATGGGATCCCAATATGGAACAAGTTCTTCTAGTCTATCATATCATATGGAACCTGAGGACCGAGTGACACAATTGAGAAAAGAACTTGAGAGCTTAAGGAGGAACAAGCCCGAGAAAGAAGAGAAAAAAATGTAGTAACTCAATTGAGGTGCAAAATTGAAGCTTTAAAGTTACAAAAAGAAGAAGAGGCCCAAGCAGAGGAGTTAGCACAACTATGCCAAGAACTACAGGAACTTCATGGAGGGGGCATAAAAAATGGACTGTGGTGCACCATGCGTAGAAAACATGGGCATGTGGTGAGTGACTGTCCTCTTTTAAGTGTGACTTGGCACTTATGTAGGAAAGCTGGTCATGAGGCCCATGAATGTCAGACAAGAGGGATGCCTACACAAGCATATTGGGGACAAGGAGAAGTCCAACCACCAACAAACATAATGGTGGATCCACCCAGTCAAGGTAACCCTTATAACCCTCGACCTAAGGATAACTTTATAAATGGGTCTAGGAGGCCAATCATTTCTTTCATATGCAGAGAATGTGGGCATTATCAAAACACGTGCCTTCTACTAGAAAATGCCCCTCCTTGTGGAAAATGCCGAGAGGCTAGGGATCATTATATGAATGTCTGTCCAAAGAACAAGGCATCTACATCTGGGCCTCACATACAAATGATCTCTGTGAACAAAGAAAAAGTTGCACTAGAAGCTAGTGTACCTTCACCATCTGCTAGGGTAGTGCAGTTGGAAAAAATAGGTTCTTTTGTTAAGCAAAAAAGGAGCAAAGGAAAATCTCAAATAGACATAGGCCAAGAGTCAAGTACTATTGGAGTGAACAAGGACAAAGGGACACATGAGGATAGAGCCACTACATGCAAAGATACAAGACAAAGAGAAGAACTCATAGTTACTAGTGATGTCATTGTGCATGCATTCAGTAGGGCTCGTGGGGAGTTTGAACAATCAAATAGAGCCCATGCTTTTAAGGAATTTGAGACTTCAAGACTACTCAAATCAATTAAAAATGAGTTCAATATTTTTTATTGAGTAAATATGGATGCAAAATTCAGATAAGAGGTCTTGTAGATCATTGATGAGACCTCCACAACTAGTTTAGTGGCAAAGACTGCTGCTATGAGTAAGGATAAAATTATAGGGGAAGCCCCCCTCAAAGATTATAAGAGCCCACATCTAACAGTAACCATCAGATGACATCAATTACAAGGAGTTATAGTGGATGGCGGTTATGGCATTAATTTGATGCTTGGACATGATATGAAAAAGCTTAGACTCCAACCTTCAGGTCCTGCCAACTTCACTATAACATTGGAAGATCAAATCATAGTAAGACCTATGGGAATGGTCCTTGGAGTCCTAGTTGAGATACAAGGTAACATCTTCACCTTGGATTTTTTCTCTTAAGGTTGCCACAGGTAGATGGAAGTTTTCCCATGTTGATTGGGAGATCTTCATTAAGGCATGCCAATGTGCTGCATGATTGGGGCAAGGATACTATGTGGGTAAAACAAGAGGGAAAAGAGCCAAAACATATATTTTTAGAAGGACTGGACAACCAAAGACATACTAGCACGATGCAAACAATTGGTATTTTTATGGAAAAAGATATGTTGGACAACACAAATTTGGATTTATATGAAGAAGAGAACATGTTGGCTTGGCTACAAAGAGAAGACTCATCTTTGTGCTATGGAACTTTTCCAAAAAATGCAAGTAGAGAGGAATTCTATAAGGGAAAAGAGGAGATCATTTATGTTGCTAATTCAGGTGAGTCACATGCCATAAAAGAGAGAAGAAAAGAAAAACCCTTAAGTGCAACATTGATTAAACAGATTCAAATCCTATATCAATGGCCACTTGTCTATGGATAATGGTATGTATATCATCTTTTATGATAATTTTTATGGAAGTAAGTGTAGTAAGTGTAGGGCATTATGAGGATGTGGAAGGAGTACCTGCATGTCTTTGGAAACACAGGATTCCATTGGCTGAAGAAGCAGGAATAGTAAGAGGGAAATGTTAGAAATTAAATAAAAATTAGCGAAAACAGAGATACAAAAGATGGAGTATGCTGGAAATATTGTTCCAATGGAACATTCAGGCTGGACCTATCCCATGGTCATTGTGCCCAAAAGGAAGACAACCGAAATGGAGTGCGGTATAGTTAGAGACTATGGAGGGGAAGAGCTTACATTAGTCATCATATCGAGGCTCAAGGCCTATCATCAGCAAAATTGAAGCTTTTTGGATCACCCAAAACTTGCAAAATTTGTCCAGTTTGTACATAGCCTTCTCGTATCATTTTTTTGCTTAATTTTATCAATTTTCATCAATTTGTCATGTATTTTCTCTAAGTTTTCATGCTATTTAGGAGCCATTTCATAGTTCAATTCACGAACGCCTTTTTCAAAATTTTTTTGAATTTTTAAAATTTTAGATTTTTTTAAATTTTTTAGCATTTTTTATCTTTTTTTCCATCGTATTTTTCTTCATAAAATAGAAGAAATAAAGAAGACTCTCTGTGGTTTTGAGTGTGGCAAGATAAATAGAGGTTGTAGAAAAATTTTGAGAAAATTTTATGGTTTTTTTGGCATTTTTTAGATTTTATTTGGATTTTTTACCTAATTTTGAGATATTTTCCTTTGATTAAAAAAATGACCCTCCCCAATTTTTTATTATCATTAAAAAATATTCTCTCTCTACCTCTCTCTATCTTATCGCTCTACCTCTCTACTTATCTCTACCTCTCTCTATCTTCTCTCTCTACCTCTCTCTACTTATCTCTACCTCTCTCTATCTTCTCTCTCTATTCCTCTCACCTCTCTCTACCTTCTCTCTACTTTTCTCACTCGTTCTCTACCTCTTTCTACTCTCTCTCTCTCTCTCTCTCTCTCTCTCTCTCTCTCCCCTCTTTCCCCCCTCGCTCCCCCACCCCCCATGGACCCCGACCCACCATAGGATAACATTTTATCCTATGATGTGGTTCATATATATTTTTTTATTTTGTTGGCTAGATATTTTAGGCTCCAGATTGCACCTCAAATGGCCATTTTTTTCAAACTTGGGGTAAATTTCATGTTTTCTGACACTAGCGAAGTCCATTTTTCCATTATTTTCACCAAAATCCAAACTTTTTTTCCTACTTTTGGTCAAAACCCACATGTTTTGTACACATTTATCATGTTCCTTTTATCCCACACATGCACACGTGGTCCAGATGGTCTATTCCATCCTTATTTTCTCACATGTTTCATATTTTCCCATGTGAATCATTTGTAGCTTCCATGTTTTGACAATTTTTACATATCCACAACCCCAACTCATACTCCCTACCCCTCCCTTTATACCTCAACCCAACCCCATCCTTCCCCGTATGTGGCCTATCATTGTAGCCCTTAAATCCTCCCTAACCTTTCCTTTCTACCCTCCATTATCTTCTTATTCAAGGATCTAGTGACGAGTTTTGGTTACTCCCTTGTGATTATTCTTTCATGCTCATGGTGGACTTGATGGCTACTCATATGTCATTTTGAAGGTTTTTCACGACAGGTGTCAGATGACCCCTCCCTACTCATGGTTTGGTTGTTAGCTCTCCAAGATGGAGAGCCCATTAGGTGGTGGGCAACTATTGAGCAAATCAAAGGTCAAGCTATTCAAAGTCAACATAGTCAAGGTCAAAGTGATGACTTTGCAAGTTGATGCACAAGTGGTGCAAAAGTACAAAGTGGTGCACAAGGGGCCGAGAACAAGGTGCACAGGTGGTGCACAAGGGGCTAAGAACAAGGTGCACAGGTAGTGCACAAACAATTAATTCATAATGATTTTGCAGAAAAAGATAAATGCAGGTTGCAGATTGGTCTTTTGGTAAGGTTTTCAAGGGTTTTAAGTGTTTTGGAAGGTTTAGGTGAACCCTCCCTTATGCACAGATTTTGAAGACTTGAAGATCAAAAGTGAAGTCATATGAAGAGGATGCAGTACGCAAAAGTGTAGGTATGTCCCCCCATTTGAAATTTTGTTTTTCTCCTAAAATGACTATAGGACAAAATAGAGAGTCATTGGCTTTACACATTTTGTAATTCTTGGGACATCAAAGTGAGAACTAAGATATGCTATCAATTAGAAGCAACATACATAAGTGGAATCAACACTCACAACAAGGCATTAGCATTCTTGGAGTTAGACTTAGCAACCGAGAGCATAGTCCTACACTAGAGAGAGAGAGAAGAGCAAGAGACACATTCAAATAGTGCAATGCAGAGAAGCAAATAGAGAGGCAAGTGTCCAAGGAAGGTGATCAAGTGTGCACAGAGAGAGAGAGAGAGAGAGAGAGAGAGAGAGAGAGAGAGAGAGAGAGAGAGAGAGAGAGAGAGAGAGAGAGAGAGAGAGAGAGCAGAGAACCATTGAGGAAGGCAATCAAGGTGGAACAAGATACCATTGAGGAGATGTTGCACATCGACAAAAGGTGGCCCTTCCTCTTACCCTATTGGAAGCTTGAGTGCAAGGTGTACACAAGAGCAAGCTACTAGAGAGGGTGGAGGTCTGATATAGAGAAGGTTGACTACACAAGGACTTTTGGTATCTAGTATGTGTGGGTGTGTTTGCTTTTTGGGTTTAAGCACTCTACACAAAGAACACTTTGTCTTATTCTAGATGCAACCATTGTATTTTTCATTGTAATCAAGATACAGAAGCTTTTGGTGCATGTGTTTTACTTCTTCTTCTCCTACAAATACTCAAGTCCCTTTTTGCTAAAGAATCCCCCAATAGAAAGATGCTCACAAGAGTTAGCTAGTATAAGATAGAATCTATGTCAAACTTTAGACATGGAGGATGTAGGAGATGTAATGCATGATATGTCCATTATTGGACACAAGAGTAACAATCACATTTTTCCATCATAACTAGAGTACATTTCTAGAGTGATAATGAGGTTCAATGTGGACTGTGCAAACCATTGAATTTAAGATTACTGCAACTTTTCAAGTGTTGGTTGTGTGTAGAAGTGCAAGAGACACATGAGAAGCACACACAAGGAGCACAAATGCAACAAGACACATGGAGAAGATGGATGGATCGAATAGCTCTCTCTATTGATGATGAGCTGAACTAAACTAACAGCTGAATAATATCCCTAAGTACAAAGTACCACCACATATTATTGAATCATGTATGTGGTAACATGAGGAAAAAATGTCTTGCTAGAACTAGAGTAAAAAGTACCCATGTGTAGGGAAAAGGTTCACATCAAATTAAGCTACTCAAAGAGCACATAAGTATAACAAACCCCCTACAATGAATGATGTGAAGACATACAAGGAGTGATAGATCTTCCCCCACTAGGCCATAAGCCTAAAGCTTGGTGAAAAGCTTCAAACTTTTCCCATGGAAGAGCTTTGTTGAATATGTCTGCCACATTATCTTGTGTAGGCACATATACCAAATCAATATCTCTTGCATGAACATGCTCTCTCACATAGTGATACTACATCTCTATATGTTTGGTCCATGCATGAAACACTAGGTTTTGTGCAACAACCAATGCAGTCTGACTATCAATGAGAATTTGTAGAGAATCAACAATCTCCATGCAAAAATCCGTCAATAGGCATCAACCATATACACTCCACTGTAATTGTGAAGATTGTCCTATATTCAGCTTTACAACTCAATGTTGCCACTGTAGGTTGCTTCTTACTCAACCAAGATATGCATGAGTCTCCAAGGAAAAAGTAATTACCACTAGTGGACATGCAAATATCATAACAACCAGCCCAATCACTATCTATAAAAGCATGAAAGCATGGCTGAATATCTCTGCCATAAAAGAGACCTAAACTTAAAGTGCCTTTGAGATATCTAAAAATATGTTCCACCGCTTGCCAATGCTTAGTGGCAGTGCTATGCATGAATCAACTCAATTGGGAAACTGCATACTATATATATGGCCTTGTGTTGCATGCATATATAAGACATCCCACAACTTGTTGATAAACAAAAGTGTCAAATGCATCACTAGAATCTCAACTGAGAACCTAAATCCAATCTCAACTGATGTAGAAATTGGCTTGCAATTCTCAAAGCCAAAATGTTGAAGTATTTTTTCAACATACTTTGCTTGATGCATAACGATTCCCCCCTCAACATATACAAACTAGATGCCAAGATAGTAGCTCAAAAGACCATGATAAGTGACATCAAAAGTATGTTGCAAATCAACCTTACGGATGTCAAATTTTGCATCACATGACCCAGTCTAGAGTATATCATCAACATAAAGAACAAGCACAATAAAATGAGCCCTATATTTTTATACATAGAGTGTGTTTTCAATTGTACTACATGTGAAGCCAAGAGCAATCAAGTGCTTATGGATTTTCTCATACCATGCATGTGGAGCTTGCTTGAGACCATACAAGGCTTTATGCAAGTGACAAACCATATGCTTTTGCCCTTTCATGGAAAATTTAGAAGGTTTCTTCACATAAATCTCTTCTTGCAAATAAACATTTAAGAAAGTTGTTTTTATGTCCAATTGATGTATTTTCCAATTTCATTGGCTTGCCAATGCAACCACAGAATGAATGGTAGTCATGCAATGAAGTAGGTGTGAAAGTTTCCTCATAATCAATGCCATATTTTTGCACATATCCTTTGGAAACCAATCTAGCTTTGTAATGATCAATTCTACCATCTAATTTCTCTTAATCTTGTAAACCCACTTTGTACCAATGACAATTTTTCCTTTTGACAATTCACATAACTCCCAAGTACCATTCCTATGTATGGAATCCATTTATAATTGCATAGCACTCATCCAATGTGGATTGTCACATGCATGTTGGAGTTTGATGTTTGTGGAAGCACGTGAAAAATCTGGGAAAAAAACTCCTAAAGAGGAGAAAAAGTGCATCGGTGGTCCTAGTGTGTTCACACAATTCACTACCAAAATATATCAACAAATCCCCCTTGGGAATGACGCAGTGAACAAGGAATAGTCACTCATGTATAAGAAAGTGCCAAGCTATGTGGAATCAATCCACAAAAGGAAGTAAACCCAAAGCTTTGCAAAAAGTTTCAAACTTCTCCCTAAGTAGAGCCTTTGTAAATAGGTCTGTAATGGTCTTGTGTGGGCACATATGCCAAAATGATCTCTCGAGCAGAGAACCTCTCCTTGACATAATGATAGTGCACCTCAATGTGCTTAGTGGGAGCATGGAACACAGGGTTCCTTGCAATTTTCAATGTGCTCTTACTATAATTGAAAATGGTGGTGCCAAAAGACTAACCAACACCCAAATCAACCATAAGGCATATGATCCACACACACACTCAATAGTAGTTATGAAAGTTGTGCTATACTCATCCTTACAACTAGAAGTGGCCACAATAGGCTGCTTCTTGCTCAACCAAGATATGCGTGAGCTACCAAGCATAAAGGAAAAACTATTGGTGGACACATGAGTGTCATAGCAACTAACCTGGTCAGGGTAAAAAAAAAGCATGTAAATATGGCGGTAGTGATCCCCCCATGGGACAAAACAATCTAAGTAGTGAAGTACACTCCAGTAGCGAACGATGTGCTTAACTATGTGCCAATGCTTGGCACATGGGCAATGCATAACTTGCTCATCTGTGAGATAACAAATTGAATATCAAGCTAAGTTATACACAAGTAAATCAAGCACCCAAAAGCCTGCTGATAGAGAACAACATCAAATGCATCTCCAGTATCGTAAAGACTCAACCATAAACATGTTTCCATAGGAATGGCAATAGGTTTGCAGTCTTCAAGGCCAAAATGCTACAATAATATGTCAATATATTTTGTTTGACACAAAGTTATTCTAACATCAACTTGCATAAATTGAATTCCCAAATAATGATGCAAATGCCCCAAATCTGACATTTCAAATGAAGCATGTAAATTAGCCTTAAAATTAGCAATATGCTTCTCATTAGGACTAGTTAGCAACATGTCATCAACATAGACAACAATGATGAGAAGCACATCATTTGCATGTTTAAGATATAATATGCTCTTAGTTGGATTATTCTCAAAGCCATGTGCAATCAAGTAGACATGTATCTTTTCATACCAAGCATGTGGTGCTTGCTTCAAACCATATAATGCCTTTTTCATTCTGCACACTTTGTTTTCATGCCCTTTTTGCACAAAACCATGAGGGTGAAAAACATACACTTCATGTAAGTCACCATTTAGAAATGTAGTTTTAATGTCCAACTGATGTGGATGAAATAGACGATAGCATTTGCTTTTTGAACTCTACCCAACAAAAACACATTTCATTGCTTTATCATCCAATTTCATGCGTGTTCAAGCCCTAATGCATATGTTAGACGACCAAAAACATGCAGATGAGCAACAGATGGCTTGGGACCATGCCAAGCCTCATATGGAGTGATAGACTACAAGGCTTTGGTGGGACACCTATTAAGTACATATGTTTCACACATAATAGCCTCAAGCCTGAAGCTATGTGGTAAAGCCTGACTTTTGACCATACACCTCACCATCTCCATGAGTGACATATTCTTCATTTCAACAACTCCATTCTATTGAGGTGTATATAGCACTGTACACTGATGTTTTATAAATTAGAAGACATGTATTCCCCCCTTGATCAGAATGGAGGGTGGTCATTTTGCATGCTGACAGATTTTTAGCCAAAATGAAAAATTGTTTGAAGCACATAAACACTTTGGAATTTTCTTTCAATGGATACACCCATGCATACCTAGAAAAATCATCAATGAAAGTCACTAAGTAAAGGTAGTTCCCAAAAGAGGGTGTCTACATAGGACCACAAACATCACTATGAACAAGCTGCAATTTTTTAGTAGCTCAAACTTAAACATCTTTTGGGAAGGAGGAACATTCTATTTTGCCCAAAATAAAGCCTTCACAGAAATTTTTACAAGGTGCCTCAAGTTTGGGTAGAGAGGACACCATTTTAGATTTCTACATAGGCATAGCAAACTAGCATAATTCAGATGAACAAAGCTTTGCATCCGACATAGCATTAGAGTCTTGAACTGCACATGCTGAATCATTCATAGATTTTGCATAATCTATGAGCTTATATAGCCCATGACATAAAATTCTAGAAGCAATAATGACATCACCATTTGAGACATAATGAACTGTACATCTCTCATCAATAAATTTCACAACCAAGCCGATCTTAGCTAATGTTGAAAGTGATAATAGAGTTTTCTTGATCCCTAGAACAAATAAAGCATTTGAGAATGTAAAAGGACAACCACCAGTAGTAGTCAAAATGATCTTACTAACTCCCATGATAGGAAAGAGGAGTTGTTGGCACATGTGACAGTATTCTCTATAGGGGTATGCTCAAGCGAAGTGAAGAAACTGCACTACAAGGTAATATGTTTGGTTACCGCATTATCAAAGTACCAAACAACTAAGTCTACTCTTTTTTCTTTGCCTCTTTTGCAGCCAGTTTTAAACAACTCTTTATGATATGATCATTTCTTTTAGAGTATTTGCAAAACAACTTTTGCTTTTCTGTTTTCTTCTCATCTTTGTCTTCCTTTTTCAATTGTCCAAAATTAGCAAATTCTTGCTTGCTAGTAGATAAGATCCATTTACCTTTGCCTTTCTAACTAGTTAAGAAAGCTCGATTTGCAACATGCATAATGGACCAATTCTGTGTGGACTCGTCTTCTTGCAACAAAATAGAGACTAAATCCTCAAACATTAAGGCATTTGGATTGCTAATCGTCAGATTTTATCAGCAGAAATCAATTGCTCCTTCAAATGTTTAATCTTTGTCAAAAAATTATCCGTAGAATCTTCTTCATTCATATGATCACTCTCCAATTATTTTTGGAGGTAAGCAACACGATCCTCATTTCTTGCATTTCTCATGAATGTGAGGGATAATGGCACATTTGATAGACAAAGCTACCAATGCATATGCTTGAGCATCTCTACCATCCCAACTAAATTGCTCTGCAATAGGTGCAATAAGAACCGCAACATGAACAAGAATTTGAAGATCGTCATCTCCAATGCCATCCGCATCACCTTCAATAACTATATTTATAGGTGTAGTAGGTCATTTTTCATCACACTGTACAATATTCCATAGTCCTTTAGCAACCAATACATGATGCATCATCTATGCCCATAATGGGTAATTGGTACCATCCAATCTATCATCAATAGCCAACATACAGAATTCATCATTGCTTTCAATCATGGCCGCTGACTAAAATACCATGATGCAGAAAAATGATTGCATCTCAAAAAGTTGAACAAAACTACCCTATTGAGCTCTACTAGATCTGTAGCAGACTTTGAGATGCTTATACTAGCAAATAGAAACCTATATATATGTTTGGGAGAAAAGGAAAAAATTGCTCACACAAGCACTATGATAGTGTGTTTGCAAGCCGAAATAAGCTCATATTGTAATTTTGACACGACAAAGCAAAACCATTTTGAACTCCTAATCGCCCTGAATATGCTCACCAATTTTTGTGCAATTCTGAGACTATGATTGAAGCGGTGTCAATCATGCCCTAGATGAAGCTGTGACATGCTCTAGTACCAATTGTTGAAGTTTGATGTCTGCAAAAGCACGCGAATAGCACAAGGAATAAGAAGAAGCTTGGAGCACAACATACAATATAGAATGTATCACCAAGTGATACAAAGATAAGTGACCCATTAGGGTTATAGGCCTCCTTCCTTGAGCAACGACCTTGAATCCTTCTTTTGGATTCTTTATAAAGTAGCCTTTTTCATTGAAGATAACATGATATCCTTTCTCTACCATTTGTCCTACTGAAATCAAATTCTTTGCAATAGTAGGAACATGAAGACCATTAGTCAATACCTTCTTGTCTCCAAGCTTGATTTCTCCAACATGCTCAATTGTGTGTTGAGTTTCATCACCGGTCTCTACACATACTTTTCCACTTGGAACTTGTAGATTTGTTAATAAATCTCCTTGGCACATCATATGATTGTTGCGACCTGAATCTATAAACCATTTTTTATCATCACTTCTTGGGATGTTGTACTCATACTTCATGGCAAGCATGGTTTGCTTGTCTCCTTCACTTGATGTACTTGCATAGTTATTTTGGCTCCTTTGGCTTCCTCCATTCAGCCTTCCCATTCTTTTGCCAGCAATCGTTTGCATAATGCCTTAAATTACCACAATGATAACATGTTATACCTTTATGAGGATTGTATGAACCTTGACCTCTTCCTCTATTTCTTCCTTGACCTCTTCCATGTGTGTTGTCATTTGAGTTGTTCTTGTCCTCAGAGTTGTGTTGGATGGAATTTGTGTTGTTGTAGCTTCTTCCTCTTCCTCTCAAGCCTCCTCTTGAGTTCCTTCCTCTACCTAGACCTGCATATAACATTTGGCTATGACTGTCCTTACCTTTGTTACCTTCTCCTTGTTGAGCAGCCTCTTCAGCCATAAGATTTGGTATAATCTCATCGAATGTTGGTAGAGGGTCTCTATAAAGAATGTTTGTTATGAGAGGGTTCCACTTCTCTTCACTTATCAAGCCATTGAGGGCTGTTTGGATGATGTTTTTCTCTTCTATTTTGCATCCAACTGATGCTAGTTGATCTCAAAGCTCCTTGATCTTCAACGTGTACTCACCAATGCTTTGGTTTGAGCTTTTCTTCATATTCTTGAGCTTGTTCTTGAGTTGCATCTTCTGAGACCTTGGTGAGGTAGCATACACCTTCTCCAATGCTTCCCAAACTTCCTTGGCTGCCTCTAAACTTTGCACATGACTAATCATAGTGTTAGAAATAACTTGTGAAATGAGGAACATCACCCTTCGATTCCTCTCTTCCCAATCTGCAAATTGTCTCCTTTCTATTGAAGTGATGTTGGGATCTTGATGCTCCACTGGTTGTGGATCATCTCTAGTAACTAGACCCCATGAACCTTTACCTTTAAGGTAATTTGTCATTCTATACCTCCAAGACTAAAAATTATCTTTATCTAACTTCTCAACTTACTGTCCTAAATCATCCATTGAAAACTTCCAAGTTTGAAGTTTACCTCAAATATGTTGTGGTGCTCTTTCTTGACCCTATGAAGCTGCCCCCTTGATTTGTAGCTTCTCTTTGATTTACTTCAGTTCCAATGCTTTGCCTCTTCAAGATCCAATGCTCTATTGTAGAGCTCTGATACCAACTATTGGAGAATTCCTCTCCTATGTGTAGTGGAAAGTGTAGAAGACCTTCTCAGGATCAAGACTTTGACCTACAGCTGAACCTTAGAATGAAAACTAGTATCAATTGAAGAAAACAATGAACATGAGGCTTTGGTCACTCAAAATAGATACTAATAACTTTCAAATGAGCTATGAAATGTTCAATTTGGAGTAGTTTTGCTTTGGAAACTCTTTGCCTCAAGATAGGCTGCCTGTCCACTCAGTTAGGCTAAAAATTGGGCTTCACTAAGAACGTAATAACTCATAGAGCATAATGAAGTTGAAAACTTGTTTTATATAGAGGAAATACACAGGATAAGATTTCCAATGAATATTTTAACTCTAAAACTAGATACATACATTGAGAGATATGACTCTCGCAATCAAGCTACCTAAAAATGGTGAGTGGCTTGACATAGTCTATGAGACTGTAGAAAACAGAATGACTGAAACCAAATGAACTACCTACAAGGGGACTTCAGCACCTTCTTCCTTTGTACTTGAGTGTCCTCCCTTGCCTCTTTTGTAGCCAAGTGATCATGAGCTCTCATGATGACTTTGTGAGCTCTTCTCCATAACTCTTCCACAACTTTGAGTGTCACTCTTCACGTTCGGTTCAATTTTTTGATTGGTTCTCTTTTGGCCTCCACTACTTCCTAAAGTAAATGCTACCTTTAACATTATACACTTTGACAAAATGGATTCTTTGAGAGGAAAAATAGGTATTCTATGGAAATAAGGAGGTGTATGGTCAAAAGTCAAGCTTTAGCATGTAGCTCTTGGCTTGATTTTTTTATATGTGCAACATATGTACTTAATAGGTGTCCCACTAAAGCTTTGCACTCTATCACTCCTTATGGGTCTTGACATGTTTGCAAGCCATCTATTCCTCATCTATGTGTTTTTGGTTGATTGGCATATGCATTAATGTCTGGGTACAACATAGAAAAGTAAATGATAAAGCTATGAGATTTAGTTTTTTTGGGTACAATTTTGAAAGTAAAAGGCTATTATTTGTATCATCCATCTACATTGGATTTCTTTTCTTTGTGATGAGAGTTGGTCCTTCTCTTTTGATGAAGCAGATAATTCAAAAACCTAGATAACTACCATAAAATTAGAATATGATGTTATTATGAAGAATGGCACTTGGTCTTAATGTGATTTGCATCTAGGCAAAAATTTTATTTGCACTAAATAGGCGTATAAGCTAAAGTGTAAGTTTGATGGAACAATTGATCATTATAAGGCTAGGCTTGTATCCAAATGTTATTCTCAAGAGAAGGGCATTGCTTTCAATGAGACCTTTACCCCTACATGTTGCATGACAACTATTCCTAGCATTTGTGCACTTACAATCCATAATGGTTGGAATGTATATCAATTAGAAATTAAGATTTTATTTCCAAATGGTGATTTGCATGAAGAAATGAATGTATTTCAGCCCCATCATTGTGTATAGAAATACCATGAAAACAAAGTGTGTAGGCTTGAAGCAAGCACCACATGCTTGGTATGAAAGATACATGCCTATTTACTAGCACATGGCTTTGAAAATGATTTAGTTTTTGTCATTTTTGTTCATATAGATGATATGTTTCTCATTAATCTCAATAAGAAGCATATTGTTTGAATTTTAAGGCGAGTTTTTTTACTACATTTAAAATGTCAAATTTAGGGTTTTTACAATCATTATTTGGGCATTGAATCTATGCAAGTTCATGGAGGAGTTGCATTTGTGTCAGACAAAATATGTTGACACAATATTGTAGAGATTTGAAGGTCAATGGATCCCTTAACTTCACAACAAATATTTTATGCTCGTCAATGTCATAATGGACACTAAAGTTTGTCAATGTTACTACACATGAATGTTGTGTTGCATCTTATGCATCCACTTAAGGAATATTTTCCTTGCACATCAATTATTTTGCATGTAGATGATGTTATGCAATGAGGTCATGCATCAAGTTATGCCTTGAGTTACCTTAATCCATCTCACACATTGACATTATGCATAATATCGATGCACAACATCAACTTGCATGTGAGAACTTTGTTATACTTGTGTTCCTCGAGTAGATTTGATGTGAAACTTTTCCCTATACATGGGCAATTTTTACTCTAGTATTGGATAGGGGTTTTTTCCACATGTTACCGCATACATGATTCCATCATATGTGGTGGTACTTTGTAGTTAGGGATATTATTTAGCTCTTACTTCAGTTCCGATCATCATCAATAGAGAGAGCTATTCTAGCCATCCATCTTCTCCATGTCTCTTGTTGTGTTTGTGCTTCTTGTGTGTGCTTCGCATGTGTCTCTCACACTTCTACACACACCCAACAGTGGTATCAAAGCAACTTCAACTCCTTCTCAAGTTTCAATTGTTCACGCCATGGCACACGTGCACTTTTAACAGTGGATATCGACTTTGGAGCATAGAGAAGAGATTTTTAATAGACAAGAAACACTTCCATCAATTGCACTGAAGTTTTTCCCCAATTTTAAAGACATTTTTGCACTTATAATTGCCATTAGAGTGACAAATTGTGAGCTGAAATTTCAACACTCATTTCAGCTTTCATTGAAGTAAAGATTTTGTCACATTCTTCTTCTTTATTGGAATGGTAGGCACCAATGACTTCTTTGGCAGGCTTCAAGATGAAAATAATCTTGATGGGACCAACTATCCTATGTGTTCTTGCATGATGAAACATGTTCTTGTTGCAAAACAACTATGGAACGTAGTGGTAGATGTAGACCAAAGACCCATTGGTTCTTCTACTTCATAGTCTACTATCACAGATGGAGCTTTTTCTTCAAGTATAGTGGTTAACCCATCTCCACCTATAGAGAAGCACCTTAGATGGGATGGAAAAGATGCTCAAGCCCATGCATTGATTGCGCTTTCTATGAAGCATCAGATAGTTGCACACATTCACTCATGTTATACATCAAGATAGGCATGGGACACCCTTGCTTTTTTGTATGTTGTGCATAATGAAGCATGTGTTGAATACTTGAGGAAGCAACTTGAGGATGTATGTATGACTAAAAATGAGTCTGTGGATGTGTATATGTCACACATCAAATACTTGAAAGAGCAATTGCCAAACATAGATGAGATTATTTCGGATGCGTCACTCATCTCTACATTGTTGAAAGGATTACTAGAATATTTTCAAAGATTTTCCACTACAATCCATTTGGTTGCGAAGGGGAATCCAAATATGTATGCATTTGATGACGTTTTGTCTCTTCATTGCAAGAAGAGCAATCAAGAGTGAATAGGAATGGTTTGATTGAAGGAACACAAGCACTTGCTATCTCACAAAAAGGGAAAAGCAAGTATGATTCACTTTTGGGTTCATCAAAACCAAAGCCTCAACCTTCCTCTTCCACTCATCCCTTAATGATGCTGATTTGCAAAAGAAGAAGAGATGCAAATATTGTCAAAAGCTTGGTCATATTATTGATGAGTGTAGAAAGCTTGCTAAGCGGAATGAAAAGAAGAAGGAATCAGGCATGTCTGTTGCTGAAAATTCTTCAAATGCAAAGAAAGAGGAAGCCAACATGGCTCAAGATTTTTGGGGATGTGATGTTACATGTCATTATGATGCATCATTGCATTGTAAATGTATGGTTTGTGAGTGATGTTGATTCGGATTGGTTCTTTGATAGTGGTGCTTCAAAGCACATAACTTCATACAAAAGGTCTTTTGCATCTTTGAAAGATGCACCCAAAGGAGGACATGTGATGTGTGCAAAATGCCTCTAATCATATCATTGCAGTAAGAGAAATTGAGCTTACTATCACAAATGGAGGTGTGATTCTCTTGAAAAATGCATTGTATATACCCGGTATAAAGAAGAACTTAATTTTAGTTCCTTTGATTGCCAAGGCTAGACTTCATGTACACTTTCTTGATGATAAGTGTATGCTTTATGATTTTAGCAATGGTGATATTATCATGATGTCTATTACATTATGTAATGGTTTGTATTGCTTGGATACATACAAGAGGGCTGCCTCAAATGCCTTGGTTTCTCATACTTTTTCAATGGCTAAAATGGAGCTTTCAAATGCTCGCTTTGGTCACTTGAACTTTAATAGTTTTCTTTACTTGCAAAGGAAGGACATGGTTATTGGTTTTCCAAAACTTGAGTCCATTGAAAAGCATGCATGTCAAGGTTACATTCTTGAAAAAATGCATCGTGCTTCCTTTCCAAAAGATGGTCATACACACATTACAAGAGAAATGTAGCTTTTTCATATTTGTGGTCATGTCAAGACTCCATCTTTTGAGAACCATCTATATTTTTTTATTTTCATTGATGATGCTACTCACCATACATGGGTGTATCCTATGAAAGCAAAGAATGAGGTATTTTCTTACTTCAAAGCATTTTTAGTTATGGTTGAAACTTTTTCTTCAAACAAGATTTTGACTCTATGCACATATCATGGTGGTAAATGCATGTCACATGAGTATAATGTTTTTCTTTGTGAAAGAGGAATTTCACACCAATGTACAGTGCCATATACACCCTAGCAAAATGGTGTTGTCGAGCATAAAAATAGAACACTCCTTGAAAAAGCATGATTTATGGTTAAAGGAAAGCATCCTCTTGACAAGCTTTGGATGGAAGCGATCATGTGTGCAAAGTATGTGTTGAATCACTGCCCTACAAAAGCATTGAGAGTCATGACTCCTTATGAGTCTTGGAATGGACATAAACCTACGGTTAGTCATATGTGTTTGTTTGGTTGTTTGGCATATGCGCTTGTGCCATCACAACAATGTCACAAACTTGATAACAAGGCAAAGAAATGTACATTTGTTGGTTTTAGTGTTGAAAGTAAGGGATATCATTTGTACCATCCATTGAAGAACACACATTGTGATTTGAGATGTGCTATTTGCTGAAAATTTAGTTTTCCCTCTACTTGAATACAAAAAACAACCAACAACTCACTCACAAGATGTGTTAGGTACACTCATGCCTTTGTTGCAAAGTGGTGCATTTGACTATGGCCATGTAGACCAGCCAACTCTGGCTCAAAGGCCTAAACAATTCCAGCAAAATAGAGCTGAAAATGTAGAGAATCTCTAGCCAAACATGGTTGAAAACTTTCAACCAAAAATGGTCGAAATTGTTGGAAATTTCCAACCACATATGACTGAATATTTGCAACAACATTGTTGAGATATCAAGCTCAACATGTGATGATCCAAGATGACATGTACCAGTTTTTCGTTTCTCTGACATGTATAGTGGTCACGCCGTTATATGTCAAGCATACTTCATTGAGCTTTATTAGATTTATCTACCGAGAGTGATGGCACATTTGTTCCTTGCTAGCTCACTCATTCGTGAACATTAGGTTTTTTATATATTGCACTTGTTGTATTCTTGTTTCTAGGTCATTCTTGTACATTCCTTTTTATGTAATAGAAGAAGAAGAAGAAGATCATTCTTCCTTGCCTCAATCTATGTGTGTGCTTCTCCTTGAGAGTGAGTGTGTGTGTGTGTGAGCTCTCTTCCTTATTTCCTTCCTCGTGTCATGGTATCAGATCTAGCATGGCTATAGATCGTGGAGAAGGTGACGGTGAAGAGTACGCAGCAAGGCGTGAAGAAAACACGATTAAGAAATGACCTCCTTTGCTACGAAAATTGGCGTGAAGGTAGAAGACATGTCGACCTCCATTTCGAGCCTGCAAGGTGCGGGCTTGTAAGAAAACTAGGTCAGTTTCAGAAACTGTAACTTGCGTTGTGTTCGGCAACGCTCATGTATTCCAGATCTAGAATTTCAAGTGATTCTGTGTACTGTTGATACATGAAAATTGTGTTTTTCTGAGATCGAATTGTCACATCATAGTGCAATAGTGTTCAAGCAGAAGTGTTGCTTGTAGTGTTTTGTAGTGTTGTGAATTGCTATAGAAATGGCAAACACAGATGGAATGAGTTAGCTTATGAGTTATAAACTTGACAAGAACAACTTCCATGCTTGGAGATTCAGAATGACGAATTTCCTAATGGGAAAAGGTTACTGGAAGTACATCAAAGGAGAGAATGAAAATGCTCCGTAGTTACTAGAAAGGAATCGGACTGCAGATCAGGTGAGAGCATATGAGGAATGGAATCAAGGAGCACAAAAACTAATGTACTGGGTATCTGTTAGCATACAGGATAGCATGATTGGACACATATAGGATGCCAAGACTCCAAAAGAGGCTTGGAACAGTTTGATCACATTGTATGAAACCAATACAAAGGCACGGAAATTGCAACTCAAGAATGAGCTGCATACATTGGAGAAGAAGAGCATGTCGGTAAGTGACTACACCTTGAAAATCAAAAGCATATGTGAGTCATTTGCATCTATTCGCGTGAATGTAGATGATGATGATAAGGTGGAAGTGTGTCTTCGTGGTTTAGGAGTTGCATATAGCAGTTCAGAACTTCCATACAGACTAGGGAAAATATTCCGAATTTTGTTGATCTGGTATCTATGCTGATTATTGAAGAAAAGAAACTTGGTGAGGAAGAGGAAACAATAACCAAGACCAAGGTCAACAACAAAATCATGTAGGAGGAAGAGGACAGTTTCGAGGCAGGGGGAGCCAAAGAGGTCGCAGAAATTTCCAAAGGAATGATTGAGGTAATGATAGTAAAGGATGCTAGAATTGTGGTAAACCTGGACACTTTGAACGTGATCGCAAGTTGAAGAATCAAAATAATAGAAGGCAACAAAACAACTATGCATCCACAAGTGCAGATGATTATGAGAAGTTTTTCATGGTTCAACATCACATGATGAATAGATGTCTGCTGGTATTTCAAAATCAAATGATAATGTCTGGTATGTTGATTCACCGATGCAGATTGGGGGTAGCATTCCAGATAGAAGATCCACTAGTGGTTTTCTATTCTCATTTGGGAGTGCAACTGTTACATGGAGCAGCAAGAAGCAACCCACTATTGCTTTGTCGAGTACATATGCTTAGTATAGAGGTGCTGCAATGGTAGCATGTGAGACATCATGGCTGGAGATGTTACTTGCAAATTTAGGTGTGGAAGTGCAAAAGACTATCACTATCTATTGTGATAATCTTAGAAGCATACAGTTAGCATGGAACCCTGTTTTCCATGCTAGAACAAAGCATATCGAGGTACATTATTACTTCATCAGAGAGAAGGTATTAGCAGGTGATATTGATCTTGTTTATGTGAGAACAGATGAGCATGTTGCTGATATTTTCACCAAAGCACTTGGAGCTGAGAAGTTGAAGAAGTTTCGGGAGATGCTTGGATTACAGGATTCTACGTTGAGCTTGAGGGGGAGTGTTGAGATATCAAGCTCAACATGTGATGATCCAGGATGACACATATCAGTTTTTCGTTTCTCTGACGTGTATAGTGGTCACATCAGTATATGTCAGGGATACTTCATTGAGCTTTATTGGATTTATCTACCAAGAGTGATGGCACATTTGTTCCTTGCCAGCTCACTCATTCGCAGACATTAGGTTTTTCTTTATGTACTGATCTTTATATATTGCACTTGTTGTATTCTTGTTTTTAGGTCATTCTTGTACATTCCTTTTTATGTAATAGAAGAAGAAGAAGAAGAAGATCATTCTTCCTTGCCTCAATCTATGTGTGTGCTTCTCCTTGAGAGTGAGAGTGTGTGTGTGAGCTCTCTTCCTTATCTCCTTCCTCGTGTCAAAAATTCGGTTGAAAATGATCATGAAATTAATCCAACACATGATATACATGTTGACAAAATATTACACAATGAACACATTTCTATCAAGAGTGCACAAAGTATGCCAAAGTGGCTGAACCAAACTTTGTAGGGCAACAAATTGAGTGCACCTTTACTTGGTAGAAGGTAGAATAAGATCAAGCTCTCACCATGCATCAAATAATTTTGTTGATTATTCTCTTATTGCAACAACATGGAATGAAGAGCCACTTACTTTTGAAGACGCATGTGATGATCCACGTTGGGTGTGTTCTATGCAACTATAAATGGATTCCATACATAGGAATGGTACTTGCTAGTTATATGAATTGCCAAAAGGAAAACAATCCATTGGTACAAAGTGGGTTTACAAGATTAAGAGAAAGTCAGATGGTAGTACTGATTACTACATAAGCTAGATTGATTGCTAAAGGATATGTGCAACAATATGAAACTTTTGCACCTACTTCATGCATGACTAACATTCATACAATGGTTGCATTGGCTGCCCAATGAGGTTGGAAAGTGCATCTGTTGGACAAAAAAATAGCTACTAAAGGGAATGAGCATATGGTTTGTCACTTGCATAAAGCCTTGTATGGTCTCAAGCAAGCTCCACATGATTGGTATGATAGAATTCATAAGCACTTGATTTCTCTTGGCTTCAAATGTAGTCCAATTAAAAGCACACTCTATGTATGCAAAGATGGGGCTGATCTTATAGTGCATGTTCTTTATGTTGATGACATAATCTTGAGTAGGTCATGTGATGCAAAACTTCACATCCTTATGGCTGATTTGTAGCATACTTTTGATGTCACTTATCTAGTTGTTTTGAGCTACTATCTTAGCATTCAATTTGTATCCATTGAGGGGGCAATCATTATGCATCAAGAAAAGTATGTTGAAAAGCTACTTGAGTGTTTTGACTTTGAGGATTGCAAGCTAGTTTCTACACTAGTTGACACAAGATTTATGTTCTCAATTGAGGATTTTAGTGATGCATTTGACAATTATCTTTATCAACAAGTTGTGGGATGTCTTATATATGCATGCAACACAAGGCCGGATATACAATATGTAGTTTCCCAGTTGAGTCAATTCATGCATAGCTCTCGCACTAAGAGTCAGCAAGCAGTGAAATGTGTGTTTAGATATCTCAAATGCACTTTGAGTTTAGGTCTCTTTTATGGAAGAGATATTTAGCCATCCTTGAATGCTTTTATAGATAGTGCTTGGGTGGGTTGTTATGATACTCACATGTCCACTAGTGGTAATTGCTTTTTTCTTGGAGACTCATGCATATCTTGGTTGATTAAGAAGCAACCTATAGTGGCAACATCGAGTTGTGAAGCTCAATATAGAGCAATTTTCATAGATATAGTGGAATGTATATGGTTGAGACTCCTATTGATGGATCTTTGCACGGAGATTGATGTTGCTATGCATATTCTCACTGATAGGCATAGTGCATTGGTTGTTGCATGAAATCTAGTGTTTCATGCATGGACCAAACATATTGAGGTGCAGTATCACCATGTGAGAGAGCAATAAGAAGCAACCTATAGTGCTGACATCGAGTTGTGAAGCTAAGTACAAGGCAGTTTTCATAGCTATAGTGGAGTGTTTATGGTTGAGACCCCTATTGATGGATCTTTGCATGGAGATTGATGTTGCTAGACATATTCTCACTGATAGTCATAGTGCATTGGTTGTTGCACAAAATCGAGTGTTTCATGCATGGACAAACATATTGAGATGCACTATCACTATGTGAGAGAGCACCTTCATGTGGGAGATATTGATTTGGTATATGTGCCTACACAAGATAATGTGGCAAACATATTCACCAAAGCTCTTCCACAGCAAAAGCTTGAAGCTTTTCACAAAGCATTAGGCTTATTTCCTAGTGGGGGCTGATCTGTGACTCCCTATATGTGTTCATATCATTCGCTCGCAAGGGCTTTGTTACCCTTATGTGTTCCTTGAGTGGCTTTGATGTGAACTTTTCCCTATACCTAGACTCTTTTTATTCTAGTGTTGGCTAGAGGTTTTTGCCCCATGTTACCACGTACATGATTCACTCATAGGTGGTGGTACTTTGTACTTAGGGATATTATTCAACTCTTACTTCAGCTCTATTCATCCTCAGTAGAGAGAGCTATTCCAGCCATCCATCTTCTCCATGTGTCTTGTTATGTTTGTGCTCCTTGTGTGTGCTTCTTGTCTGCCTCTCACCCTTCTACACACATCTAACAAACCTAGTGATCTTGGTTTGAGGTGAAGCATTATGTGTCTTCTCCATCTCTAGATGATCTTTCTTTGAGGTGAAGCATTATGTGTCTATTTTTGAGTAGTCTATGAGAGGAAATCTATGTGTCTCAAAATTATGCAAAAAAAAATTTCACTGCCGCATGTTCTCTACTACAAGTTCTATTGCTTTGTGCTCTCTCACTATGTAAAATATGGTATGGAATCTGTTGGAGTTAGACGTCTGCGGAAGCACGTGAACAACACAAGGAAGAAGAAGAAGCTTGGAGCACAACACACAATACTGAATGTATTACTAGAGAACGTTACAAAGATAAGTAGCCCATTAGGGCAATAGGCGTATATACAAGCCAAGGGAAAAAAACCTCCTAAAGAGGGAAAAAAGTGCCCCAACGGTCCTAGTGTGTTCACACACATCACTACCTAAATATATCAACAAATCCCCCCCGGGAGTGATGCGATGAACAAGGAGCTGGCACTCATGTATAAGGAAGTGTCAAGCTATGTGGAAATCACTCCACAAAAGGAAGTAAGCCCAAAGCTTTGTGGAAAGCTTCAAACTTCTCCCTAGGCAAAGCCTTCGTGAAAAAGTCTGCAATGTTCTCATGCGTGGGCACATATGCCAAGCAGATCTCCCCAGCAGAGAACCTCTCCCTCACATAGTGATAATGCACCTCAATGTGCTTAGTGCGAGCATGGAACACAGGGTTCCTCGCAACTGCCAATGCACTCTGACTGTCAGTGAAGATGGTGGTGGCAGAAGTCTGACCAACACCCAAATCAGCCATAAGGCGTCTGAGCCACACACACTCAACAGTCGCTATGAAAGTTGCCCTATACTCAGCCTCACAATTGGAAGTGGCCATAGTAGGTTGCTTCTTGCTCATCCAAGATATACATGATCTACCAAGCATGAAGCAAAAGCCACTAGTGGACACACGAGTGTCATAGCAACCAGCCCAATCAGAGTCAGAAAAAGCATGCAAATCTGGCGCTAGTGATCCCCCCTTGGGATAAAACAACTCAAGTAGTCGAGTACCACTCAAATAGTGAAAGATGCACTTAACTGCCTGCCAATGCTTGACTTCTGGGCAATGCATAAACCTGCTCATATATAAGACAGCAAACTGAATATCTGGCCGAGTAATACATAAGTAAATCAAGCATCCAACAGCCTACTGATAGAGAACAACATCAAATGCATCTCCAGCATCATGAAGACTCAATTGTAAATCTGTCTCCATAAGAGTGGCAATAGGCTTACAGTCTTCAAGGCCAAAATGCTGCAATAATGTGTCAATATATTTCGTTTGACACAAAGCCATTCCACCATTAAGTTGCATAAACTGAATGCCCAAATAGTGATGCAAATGCCCCAAATTAGACATCTCAAATGAGGCATGCAAATTAGCCTTAAAATCAGCAATATGCTTCTCAATAGGACCAGTGAGTAGCATGTCGTCAACATAGACAAATGATCAGAAGCACATCATTAGCATGCTTAACATATAAGGTGCTTTCTGTTGGACTGTTCTCAAAACCATGTGCAATCAGATAGGCATGTATCTTCTCATAACAAGCACGTGGTGCTTGCTTTAAACCATATAATGCCTTCTTTAACCTGCACACCTGATTTTCATGCCCTTTCTGCACAACGCCATGGGGCTGAAAAACATACACTTCTTCATGCAAGTCACCATTCAAAAATGTTGTTTTAATGTCCAACTGATGTACATTCCAACCATGATGAGTTGCAAGTGCACAGATGCTCCAAACAGTAGTCATACGGCATGTAGGTGCAAAGGTATCATCAAAATCAATGCCTCTTTCCTGTGCATAACTTTGCAACAAGCCTAGCCTTATACCTGTCAACTGTACCATCCAGTTTACGCTTCACCTTGTATACCCACTTAGTGCCAATGGACTTCTTGCCTGGAGGCAAGTCACATAAAGACCAAGTACGATTCTTCATTATACCATCATATTCAGATTGCGTAGCAGCCATCCAATTTTCTGAATTTTGTGCTTCATCAAACGAAACAGGCTCATTCTCATCACAGAGACTAGATGCAACCATAGCATAGCAATCTGATGCAAAAGAGGCACTATGAGAGCCTGAACAAGTATGATATGATATAGGTGTATCTAATTTGTTGTCATGCAAAGTCTGCACCAGCCATTTTGGCATGGTTTTTGCCTGCTCAATATCAACTCTCTCATCAACTAGTGCATCATGTAAATCTGCATCAGAAATGGAATGATCTGCATCATCACATGAAACCCGCAAAGGCTGAGAAATTGCCTCATTGGGACCAACACTAGACTGTCCACCTGTAAAAAGAGGCAGCAAAGTATCATACATGTCTTTGGAGCTAACAAATGTCTCCTTAGTACATGAAAGCAATGGCTTAATAGCATCTTCCACAAAAACATCACGGCTAACCAGAATGTGTTTAGTCTATGGATGATACAAACGATAGCCTTTACTTTCAGAACTGTACCCAACAAAAATACATTTTACTGCTTTATCATCCAATTTTCTGCGATGTTGTTCAGCCACTAATGGATATGCCAAACAACCAAAAACATGCAGATGAGCAACAGATGGCTTGCGATCATGCCAAGTCTCATATGGAATGATAGACTACAGCACTTTAGTGGCACACCTATTCAGTACATATGTTGTACACATGACAACCTCAAGCCAGAAACTATGTGGTAAAGCCTGACTCTTGACTATACACCTCGCCATCTCCATGAGTGACCTGTTCTTTGGTTCAGCAACTCCATTCTGTTGAGGTGTATATGGCACTGTACACTGGTGTTTTATCCCACGTTCAGCCAGAAATGCATTAAAATCAAAAGACATATATTCCCCCCTCGATTAGAACAGAGGGTGCCCATTTT